>CAUYSK010040149.1:0-76945 GCA_963575035.1 Avahi laniger | reverse complement strand
CTCAAGCAATCCTACTGTCTCAGCCTCCCGAGTAGCTGGGACTACAGGCATGCGCCACCATGCCCGGCTAATTTCTTCTATATATATTTTTAGCTGTCCAATTAATTTCTTTCTATTTTTTTTGGTAGAAGTGGGGTGTCACTCTTGCTCAGGCTGGTCTCGAACTCCTGAGCTCAGAATGATCCGCCCACCTCGGCCTCCCAGAGAGCTAGGATTACAGGCGTGAGCCACCGCGCCCGGCCAGGATGAGTGAATATTTTAAAATCAGAAACTGGAGAAAAGTATTAGGCTGAAGTATCTGTGGTGCTGCTTTCTACTGTAATAGGATTTTTACAACTACCAAAAGATCATTTCAGCACCGAAAATATTTTATTCATAATGATCTTTCTGTGGTAATAGTGTATATTTTTTAGGGTGGGATGGGATTTGACCCACAACAGTGCTTTTAAGATGAAGAAAGGTAATGATGTCTATCATTTTAATGAACTGTTTGTTCAATTTCTACAGAATTCAGAACCAAGTCCTATCAATACACTGGCTCAGTATTACAGAGGGAGAACGAAAGAAATCTGTTGTCACGGCAGAAAGCACCTTTGGCAGGTTTAAATCGCAGCTCGGCCGTGTACTCTAACCGGTCTGGGTACGCTGGATCTCAGACAACCACATCTGTTGGAAGTGCTGCCAGAAGAGCACTGGGGTCGGGATATCCCTCCCCGGCCACTGGCCAGTGGGAGAATTCTTACAGCAAAACTGTCAACAGTCAGACCAGTTTCAGAACCCTCTCTCCAACCTACGGTCTTTTAAGAAACACTGAAGCTCAGGTGAGAACATTCCCTGATAGACCGAAAGCCGAAGGAGCAAGGGCTGCCCCCACTTACTCAGCCAGAGAGTCCGCGGTGGCCCAGGAGTCGCACCGAGACAGCGTGGCAGCAGGTGCCCCCGGAAGCACTCGGTCAGGTGAGAGGACCGTCACTTTGGGAAAGAAAACAGAAGTGAGAACCACAAGGGAGCAAGAAGGAAACAGACCAGCAACCATCAAAGCAAAGCAAGAAGAAAAACTGTTTGATTCTAAAGAGAAGGCTTCAGAGGAGAGAAACTTAAGGTGGGAAGAACTGACGAAGTTAGACAAGGAAGCGAGAGAGAGAGAGAGCCAGCACATGAGGGAAAGAGCCAGGGGGAAGGAATCGCTGAAGGAGAAAAGCGTGAGAGAAAGAGAGGTACCGATTAGTCTGGACGTCTCCCAGGACAGCAGACCAGAGGCGTCCCCGAAAGGTCCGCAGACACCCGTAAAGAAGGAGGCTGGTGACGCTACCGGCCGAGAGGCAGAGATAAGAGAGGCTCGGTTCAGGTTGGGCACCGGTGACGCCGCCAGCTCTCCGCAAGGTGACTCCACGACAGAAACCATCGCAGAAAACATCGTTACCAGCATCCTTAAGCAGTTTACTCAGTCTCCAGATACAGAAGCATCTGCTGATGCTTTCCCAGACACAAAAGTCACTTACATGGCCAGGAAAGAGCTTCCTGGTGAAAAGAAAACAAAGACTGAAATCGTCGTGGAGTCTAAGCTGACTGAAGACGTTGACATTTCCAACGAAGCTGGCCTAGACTACCTTTTAAGCAAGGATATGAAGGAAGTGGGGCTGAAAGGGAAGTCGGCTGAGCGGATGATAGGAGACATAATCAACCTGGGTCTGAAGGGAAAGGAGGGGAGAGCAAAGGTCGTCAACGTGGAGATCATCGAGGAGCCCGTGAGCTACGTGGGAGGTGACAAGGCAGAGGCCTTCTCCGTCCCGTTCGAGGTGGAGGAGGTCGACGATGTGTCTCCGGGCTCCAAGGGGCTTGTTGAAGAAGAGGAGAGTTATGGAGAGACTGATGTCATGTTCTCAGTTAATCAAAGTCAAAGGACCAAGCAGCCCCAGGAGAACATAACTCACGTTGAAGAGGTGACAGAGGCAGGTGACTCAGAGGGCGAGCAGAGTTATTTTGTGTCGACTCCAGACGAACACCCCGGGGACCACGACAGAGATGACGGCTCCGTGTATGGGCAGATCCACATCGAGGAAGAATCCACCATCAGGTACTCTTGGCAGGATGAAATCGTGCAGGGGACGTGGAGGAGAAGAAAGAGGGACGACGAGGTGGGCGAGAAGGTCGTGAAACCCGTGGATATCCCAGCACCCTCTCCGGAGGGGGAGGTGGGTTCTACTCACTGGAAAGAACAAACTAGAAGTGGTGAATTTCATGCTGAACCCATAGTCATTGAAAAAGAAATTAAAATACCACACGAATTCCACACCTCCATTAAGGGCATGTCCTCCAAGGAGCCCCGGCACCAGCTGGCGGAGGTCATCGGGCAGCTGGAGGAAACCCTTCCCGAGCGCATGAAGGAAGAGCTGTCCGCCCTGACCAGAGAGGGTCTAGACGAGTCAGGGGGCGTTTCGGTGGATGTAAAGAAAGTCCAGACCTCTGGAGGGGGTTCCGTGTCCTTGGTAGCTGAGGTCAGCCTCTCGCAGACTGTGGATGCTGATCAGTTAGACCTAGAGCAGCTTAGCAAAGACGAAGCTGGGGAGATAGAGAAAACCGTGGAGTCGGTGGTACGAGAGAGCTTGGCCAGGCGACATGGCTCAGCGCCGGGAAGCCCAGACAGGGAAGATGAGGCGGAGGCACCGGGCGTCAGCCTTCGCTTCAAGCGCTGGGCCACCCGGGAACTGTACAGCCCCTCTGCTGAGAGAGAGGAGGCTGGCGAGGCCTCTCGTGGCACGGAGCGGCCCACTTCCCCGGGCCCGGTCTCGGCCACCGTGGAGGTCAGCAGCCCAGGGGCCTTCGCCCAGTCACACGTGCTGGAGGACGTGAGCCGCTCTGTAAGGCACGTTAAACTAGGCCCCACTGAGATCTGGAGGACTGAGCGAGTCTCGCAAGGAGGACCCACTGCAGGCGTGGCGGAGGTAAGTGGGGGAGGCGACCCGAGTCAGGCAGCGAGCTCGGCCGGAGCGTCGGGTCCCCATCAGAGTCAAGTGTCCAAGGAAGCCCTCTTCCAAGGCCCTGTCCCTGCCTGTCAGGAGGTGGGAGGCACGGAAGATGCTGGCCCGGCAGAGTTTCCAACAGATACCACCGACAGCTCGGGCAGGCACAGCACATTTGGCTCCAGACAATTTCATGCTGAGAAGGAAATTACCTTTCAGGGTCCCATTTCTGCAGCAGGGAAGGTTGGTGATTCTTTTGCGACGGAAGAGGCGGTGGGTGTCCAGACTTCTGTAAGACACCTTCAGTTAGGCCCTAAAGGAGGGTTCAGTGAGCAAATCCAGTTCGTAGCCCCACTTCCGGGTGAAATGGAGTTGGGCGTCAGTGGAGATGCTGTACATGTGGAAGAGTCGCCAGGGAGTGGCACATCTGTTAGGCACATCAGCATCGGGCCCCAGAGGCACCAAACCACTGAGCACATAGTTTACCATGGGCCGGTTTCCCAACCCGTAGAATTTAGTGACTCAGAAAGCATTGTCCACAGAGAGGGCTCAGCAGATGTGACCCAGGCCACTCGTAGTTATACCTTGGGTGGGAAAACCCTTATGACTGAAAAGAGCTTCCAAAGGGTCGTTTCCAAATCTCAGGATAGTGCGGGGGACACGTCAGGGGCAGAAGTGACATCGGGCATTAGCAGATCCTTTAGGCACATTCGACTAGGTCCTACAGAAACTGAAACCTCTGAACACGTTGTCTTCCATGGACCCGTGTCCAGAACATTTGCTCTGCCTGGTTCAGCGGCGCCCCCTGAGCTAGACAAGTTAGCGGACGGCAGCGGCACACTCAGGCACATTGCACCGGGGCCCAAGGAAACTTCATTTACTTTTCAGATGGATGTGAGTCACGTAGAGGCCATCCCCAGCTGGACACGAAAGGCAGGAACGGAAGCAGAAGCTCACGGTGTGTCTGACCGTGGTGGCTGGAGTCACGCGGACAGTAGGAATGACCAGGCAGCCGGCGGGAGCCTTAAGGCCCCTGCTGGGGCTGGACGCCAGGCCCACGGAGAGCAGGGCAAGGAGCAGGCAGAGTTTGATAAGACGGTGCAGCTGCAGAGAATGGTAGACCAAAGGTCGGTGATTTCAGATGAAAAGAAAGTTGCCCTCCTCTATCTAGACAATGAGGAGGAGGAGAATGATGGGCATTGGTTTTGATAAACAGAAATATTTTATTTTAAATGGCATCTTATTTGGTAACATACCAACATACAAAGGCCTTTACTGATTTCAAGGGGTGGGGGAAGGCTCACTTGTAGAACCTCTCCCTTTTCCACTTTCTTTAAAGACTTCTCCAGGCAGTGTCAACTTACTTTATAGTTAATCTGTAAAGGTTTCGAATTAATTCATGCCTTAAAAGTCATGGAAATTTTATTTTTGACTGGGGACTTCTACAAAACACTTTTTTTCCTGGAGTTTTCTCTCCACTTCTGCAGACGGTTTCTACCAGTTTTGCACCTGGTCACACACATGGCTTGCATCTGCTTGAAACTATAATTATCTATAGGCAAGGTGCCTAAACATTAACTAGATTAGAGTAATAACATTAATATATTGAAGAGTAACTTTGTTTGCATGTGCTAATATGAAATAATAAACTAACATTTTAAGGGAAAAATAAATACATTTTTCTCTTTCCAAAGTCTTTTCAAAAAGAGATCCTAGGAAATAAGCAGACTGCTTTTGTTAAGAAAATTTTGCTGAATGATTTCATCTTTAGGAAAAAATCGTCATACGGCGTTAAATTCATTTAAAGACTTGAATGAATTGCTTTCTATGTGCAGAACTTTAAAAAATATGGTATTTTATTTATGGAGAGGACACCTGTGGTCTATTGTGATATTTCAAATTATGTTTGCCCAGGTCCCCCGCACTGGGTCTGTGGGTAGGGGAGGTGATCATTGGGAATCGCTTATGGTACCATTTCTTAACGGCACCTGGTCGTTAAGTAGCGCACAGCCTGAGTACTCCTTTCCGGTATAGCCTATATTCTGGAGTAGCCAGCTCCTATCAGACTGAGTACACTCGAGCTTCTATGCACCCTAACCTTAGCACCCAGACACTTAATTTCATGGGCAGGAGGTAGACCCTGAAGACAATGACGAGAATGTTGATGCTCAGACTGCAGCTGGACTGGCAAGTGGGTCGTGTGCAGGAAAATTGGAAACACAAGGTGGACTGTGCCTCCCAAAGAAGCCTTTCTCCACCCACTGCTCATGGGGTGGAGGTCTTTCTGAGCGCAGAGAGTGAAAGATGAAAAAGCAACAACCACGAACCAGCCTTGCGGAAGCTTTTTTGCACTTTGAACAGAAATCATTACAGTTGGGGTGATTTGTCCAGGGAAACGAATACTACGTTAAATAGAATAAGATGTTTTGGGGAGGGAACCTGGTGGCTGTCCTGCAGCCCAGCACTGAGACACCTAAGACGGGCCCTGGGGGGTGACTAAGGCCATCATGCTCATGGGCCACAGAGTGTGGACCTGCAGGTACACACCACTGAGTTTAAGATACTACGATGAGTGTGCTCTGTTGGATTCAGTTTATTTTACACATGGGTATTGTTTTTAAAGCTTCCATCTTTAAAGATATAGATCACATAAAAGTAGTATCTTTAGCCCACAGCATTGTTTTAGTTCAGGCTAGTTTCTTTCACATACTGTTGTCTGAACTGTACTTTCTATAACACAGTATATCATAGAGCGGACTGTAGTGCTCTGAGGAGGAGCGATCAGAGGTTACCACCACCTTCAGGCAGGTTGTGATGCCAGCACAGGAGGGTCTCCCTCTCGGATGCTCAGGTGCACGTCTCCTCAGGTCCTGGTAGTGGCTAGAGCAGGTAGTTTATGGAGAGTGCATTTTCATAATCGATAAGTGGAGGAGAAATGCAGCACGGCTTTCAAGATGATCTATTTTTAAAACACCATGAATCAGGGTGTAGAAAGAAAGTTGATTTGAATTGCAAGTTTAAACCTTCGTAACCCATCTGCCAAGTGAACTAGTGATGATCAGACCGGTGTGGAGGTGACTGCTTTGCAGAGATTTGTCATTTCTAAGACAGTCAAAGATGTGCTGATTTTATTTTAGCTGTAATTGGTAATAGTATTGGTATAAGTGATTGATGAGAATTTGGTCAAGGCGACAGCCTCCTGTTTGATGGCAGCACAGACTGATGAGGAATCTATTATGAATCTAAGTGGGCTGAGTTTGATGTCAGTATCTTAGCTTATAACCCTGTGAATGGATGCTGATGTGAACAGGTTATTAATATCGTGACCTACTTCTGTTTACTTTGGAACATAAATATCTTACATCTTAATTTTCATCTCCAAGTCGTAAGGCATAGCTTCAAGAAGCATTCTGCCAGAAGTATTTACCAGTATGGAATCAGGAGCTGTCGTTGGTTACTAAGTCTCAGAATCACCCTGGGAGAGAGTGTGCTCTCGACATTGTGACAGGTCACCCAGAACGTCTGTGTTCCTTAAAACCAGTCACTCCGGAGACAAGAGAAATCAACTTCGTGGTTGGACAAGGCAGGAACACAACCAGTCTTTTCCTATTTATTGCTGTTTAGACAAAACAGTCTTCATTGAATGTTTTTCAACTTCCCACTGGTTGTTTTGATATTGTTTGTTTAAGATGTATATTTAGAATGGAATCATCTAAGAAGCTGATTTTGTTAACCTCCTGTTCCCCACAAAGGGAAACGTCACAAGAATGTATAAAAATAAAAATCTGAGAGAAAAAACTCACATTGTTCCTAAAGAGAATATTTTCCAGTAGATTCTGGTGTGGTTTCTTTTAAACTCTAAAGAATCTGTGTGTTTACGTGCATGTTTTGAGGGTAGCACAAAATTACTGGGGAGAATATATATGAACAGTTCTAGTCCCCTAATTCCTTACTTGAATCAGAACTTGATATTGTCAGCGCAGAGCTACAAAGCATGGCACAGCATAAACCAATTGGCGTGCATTCAAACATACACGGATCAGTTTGTGGTAAAAATGTCCTCACAGCCTGGAGGACCAGTTGCCAGTAGGACGTGACCAGCCATCCCATTTTGCCTGAGAGGAGGGTTTCCTGGGATACAGGACTTTGAGTGTTAAAACCAGGACTGTTCTGGGCACATAACAGGACAGTTGGTTACTGTGGAAGTGCAAATTGGAAGGTTAGTTAATCACAGCCATTTCTTAGGTGCTTGAAAAAATTAAGGTAGGTTGAGACAAAGGAGTAGTGAGATATCTTTACCTGTTTATAATCTTTTAGCCTTTTACCAGAAAATACAAAAACATGAGTAGCTGTAGTTTTCCTCTCTTGTTAACAGATTTAATAGATGGGAGACATCTGGTGGAACATTCCTAAATTCATTCTTTCTTGGGGTGGGAGTAGGGGGCTAAATTTTAAAAATGTATTTTAGTTTCTGTGATTCCAAGATAGTCCTCCAAGTAATACAGAAAGGAAGAAATAACAGATCAGAATTCACATTTCTTTTTAAAACCCACCGTAGAATCTTAGTTTAGGCTGCTGTAACACAAAACAGTAGCCCAGGTGGGTTAAACAACAAACATTTCTCACAGTTCAGGAGGCCGGGAAGTCTCAAAGTGCCGACAGAGTCTTGGCGAGGGCTCTCTACCTGGCTTGCGGACAGCTGCCTTCTCGCTGTGTCCTCACGTGGTGGAGAGAGATGCTCTCCTGTCTCTCTTACAAAGGCAATAATCGGGGTTCTACCTCCCAACACCCTCACATTGGGCATTAGGACTTCCACATGAAGCAGGGGCGGGGGACACAAACATTCAGTCCGCAGCGGATACCACCTATGTCTTCAACTACATTTGACACTCAGCGAGTAATGACCACATCGCACACCTTTTTTGCACTTTACCGTCATCCCTTGGGCCTGGGTCTGGGACTCGTGGGTACCGGCAGGGATGGCTTATGTGATCAGCTGTCATGCTCCTGAGGAAGACAAGGGACCCTGCCTCTCCCCACCCTGTCATGGCTCTTTTTATTTCCCCTATTTTTGAGGTGGAGCCCTGCACAAATGGACCCAAGGTGGTTTAGGTTTCCCACTGGAGACCAGACGGGAAGGGCCCTCTTAGCACCAGCCTGCAGCCTGGCTGGCCGGGATGCATGGGATGAGGGGCTGCAGGGAAGAGGACGGCACTGCCCACACCTGCACCCAGCCCCCACCAGGTGCTCCGCCTCGTTCCAGCATTGAATCTCCTCGTTGACAGCGTGGAGAAAGGTGCCCAAAACTTCCTGCTTGACTTTGTTGTCTTCACACCTATGGCCTCCCCGCTGGGAGGCTGAAGACCGCTGTGGACGCAACACCAGGTCTGCGCCCACTCAAGCAGCAGCTCTCGGGCGGTGGCTGTTTGTCCTGCCTTGGAGCAGAGGCCATAGGAGGAATGCAAAGCAGCCGGGAGTCGGCAGCCCTCCCTGCAGCCTCCTGTTTTGGGAAGCCTCGCTCCTGCTTGCTTTTCCTCCCACTCCCCTGCACCTGCCTCGCCCGGCCCTGGGCCAAGCCAGGAGCACTGGCCACCTGCCCCGTTGTACTCGGCTCCTTTCGTTCTCAGGCGCTACCGCTGCCACCCACCGATCCCACCAGCATTCATTCAATACCTAGTGCCACGCTGGATGGCAACTCCGTGTCCCCAGTTCTTAGCACACTCCTGGTATAGACTAAATGCTTAACAGGAAATTCAAAGAGTGACCGAGCACGGAAATGAAGGAAGCCGTCTCCGAGCCCCTTTTCAGGCTCTGAGGAACTCCGAGGCAGGCTTCATTTTAAAAACACATACACCAGCACTTCCAAGTTTCCCTTTATTAGCATCTTGTTCTCATTTTATTCTCAATCCTTATTAGCTTCCTATAAGAAAGGGCTTTTTCCAGAATTTTACTGTTCTAAATCTGACTCCAGACCTATGCAAGGAACTATGTGTACAATCAAATGCCATGTCTACTTTCCTACACAACTTTTGAGGAGAAGTCTTTCGGCCACAGTAGAGCTGATGAGTAAAAATTCTTGTTGGCAAGAAGAACCACTTAGGTGATAAAAATAAAAATGCTTTATGGAAGTGCCAGATCACCCTGAAGGGCATCCACTGTCAAAATGTGGCCCGTGAGAGGTTTACGGTATCGCTGTTGCATGTTGGAGCAAATGGTTCGCCTTGAAAATCTGTACCCTGACTGTTGAGCTCCATCTTCTAGTTGGAGAAGGATTTGTACAGCACCCTAAATGGCAGTGCCCGGTCCTGCCCAAAGCTTGCTTTGGGGTATGGGGGGGTCTCAGTCTGCTGCGCTGGGCCTGGCTTTCCCCAGCATGGTGTGCCGAGGGACGCCGGTGCAGAAGGCCACTTTGGCTTTTTCTGCCTGCCCTGGCTTCATGGCGACCTCAGGGGCCCTGCAAACAAGGAGAGGGTGGAGTGAGTGCGGCACCCCTCAGCCCTCCACACGGTTTCCACCCAGCCTTTGCTGCTGGGAAGCAGTTGCTGAGACACATTTCATGAGAAGCCTCAGGAGGGGGTGTGAGTGAGAGGAGAATCATGGCACAAGAGCACAAAACCCAAAATGTTCTTCTGCCATCTCTCAATTCCTCGTGACCATCCTCATGGAGCTGAGGCAGTGAGCCCTGAGCTGGCTCGGGGAGCAGGACATGAGCAAAGAGGGCTGTCAAGGTTGGGCTGGAGGACTCCTGGTTGGCTGCCCTTCCCTGCCCTAAAAGGGCACGGTGTCCCCGCCGGCTGGGCTCTGTCTCCGGACCAGGCTGCCGCCCCGCTGCCCTAAGCTTGGCTTGGCAGTCAGCCCGGGGGCTCTTGGCAGACCCAGGCTCTATGAGGGGGCAGCCTCCACAGCAGGGGCTGAGAGAGACGCGGGGGCCGGCCTTCAGGTGAAGTCAGTGGACTCTCAGCTCCAGTCCTGACAGGACAGCAGGCCAAGCCGGGGCTCTGGGCCCTCCCACGCCGGCAGGTGCCTTAACCTACAGTGGTCTGTCGGAGGACAACATCCAGCCTGTGTTGCTGACGCTGTTCAAGAGCAAATTCCTCTTTAATATCTGGGCAAGGAGGATATTTACTGACTGGGTTTTCAAAGGAACTTATCTTACATTTAACTTAAAGTTACGAAAAGTCAGTTCATAAAACTTCCCATGGAAGGTTCCAGAGAACCTTCTAGAACCAGCTTCCTCTGAGATTCTGAATGGAAAGGGAACGAGATGCTAAGAGGAGGTGTGAGGGAAAGCCAACTCACTGGGACAGGACATCCACGGTCTGCTGGGTGGCCAGAGTTCTCTTGTCCTGTGCTCCGTATAAGACGGTCTGAATCTGAAGACACTGCGGAACACCAAGTAGTGATCATGAGGTCAGGGAAATGTCACTGGGAACATTTTGCAGGAAAATAAAGTCTCCCTTGAATGAGGGAAAAAATACTTCATTCTTTGACCCATGTTGTGACAAAATTTGTGCATTCTCAGGGTTTCTCCTCGGGACAGTCTGACCTTTGCTTTGGATGTTCTGAGGGATCCAGAAAATAAATTCACAGTTTTAGCGCTATTTCATAAAGCTCTCTGTGGCCATCTGTATGCAAAAATATATTTAAAAGGAGTATTTTTAAAAAGTAAAGGCAAGGACCTTGGTACTGACCAGAGGATAGTTTCTAGTTTCTATTTTTAAATAGCCTTGCTTTAGTACCAAAAAGTTTTTTTAAAACAATAGTTTTGTTTTTTATAAACAAATGCTTTATTTTTATATGGGCTTTTTATACTCATTAGTACACAGCAATTTCTTAGTTATTAGGAGATAAATATTGAGCTTATGGATCATCCAGGGCTGACTTTAGCTTGATTTCTCCCTTTTTATTTCAAGTCTTGCCATTTGATTTCTTGTACTAGGCCAGGGCAAACTCAAGGAGAAGATAAAGATTAAAGTTGTGCCAAAAATGGCCAAAATAATTTTGAGGAAGAATGAGGTGGAGGAACTTGCTTTACTGGATGCCAAGACCTTTTATAAAACTACAGTAATTTAGGTAGTGTGGTTTTCACCCCGGGGAACAGGGCAGAGAGCCCAAGACTTGACAGATGACAACTGGCCTTGCAGGACTGGTCAGGAAGGGTGGCTGGTCGATAAATGGTCCCTGCGGACAGGGACCACTGGTTTTCCAAATGGATGAAAACAGATCGCTACCCCATACCGAACATACCAAACCCCATACCAAAATTAATCCCAGCAAGATTTGAAGAACTAAATGTGAAATGCAAAACTTGGAGGTTTTAGATGAAAACATTGGAAAAAATCTTTATGATCTTGAGGTAGGGAAGCATTTCTTAGACAAGATCTGGACAAACCAAACATAAAAGACTGATAAAATGTAACTATATGAAAACTCAAAACATCTGTGCACCAACACTCACCATAAGCAAAGTACAAAGACAAACCAGACTACAGAAAGATATTTGCAATACTGACCCGAGAAAGGTTTAAGATTCAGTATACATAAGGAACTCCCATAAGATAATGAGAAAAAAATAAAACAAAGTAACCTCTCAATAGAAAAATGATCAAAAGATATAAACATATTATTCAAAGAGTTGAAAACTGACCAATAAACTTGCTTAATCTCACTGATCACCAGAATTGCAGACTAAAACTTTAATGAGGAAGGTACGACTTTACCTGGCAGATTGCAAAAGTTATACTCTGATGATACCAACTTTTGTCAAATATGCAATGCAACAAGAACTCTTTTATATACTGATAGTGAGTGTTCAAATTGGAATAAATCCTGTGCAGAACAATTTAGCAATATTTAGTAAAGGATATACAAACTGTGATACATATGTATGTAGCATATGTATGTGATATGATACGAATCTTTAATATGTGTATGTGTGTGTGTGTACCCACACAGATGAATCTCATTGATTGCAAAGTCAAGGGGAAAAAGAAAGTTGCCGATGAATGCATATAATATATATATGAAATCTTAAAACATGTGAAACAAAACCATAGTAAAATAAGAAAAGCATGGGAACGATAAGCAATTCAGGATAGCAGTTATCTGTGGACTCCAACTGTATCTGTCATGTTTTATTTCTTACATTGAATAGTGAGTTCAAGCTGTTTGCTATATTATCCATACTTTTTTGCATATCTTAAATATTTCATAATATATTTTTAAAAGATTGAATTAATTTTTCTGCATAGTAACAGCTTGAGTCAAAGTTTGAGGGTTTGGGGACTTAGTACTGAAGACTGTTTATTCATTTTGATCTGCCAACCATTTTTAGGTCTGCAAGAAAATTGAAATGCAAACAGCCAAAGGGTCTTTATAAGCTGTGGAAAATATCAAAGCTGTCTGAAATGTTTCAATCTGTGGAATTGAGAATGTAGTTCTGGAATCTGAGAATGTGGTTGTCTTTTGGAGGAAGGAAATAGACAAGACTGACAGGATTTTTTAAAATATTCACTATCTCTTAGTTGAATTATCTAGCACAAAGAAGTAGTAAACTCTATATTATTTTATTTAGTACAAAATTCTAATTCTGCAAAGGCAAGGATCCCAGCCCCTCCACCCAACAAGCCCCTGCCTTTCTAAATCTATACTGGGGCCTTGGCCTGGCTGAGGCAATGAGCTGCTCATTCCACAGGGTTGAGACAGTGTTGCTTTAATCCACAGATAGATTGTGGTGACCCTGGAAATTTAGGAACTTTGAGAAAGCTCTGTTGCTTTGAGGGGAGGGGGTGGGGAAGAGTTTTCGACACCCATGATACTTCATGGAAAACCTTCCAGCACCCTGCTTGGGTTACAGCTCTTGGAAGCCGGGGTACATCTCCCCATTAATGAGGCACAGCTCACTCCACACAGGGCCTGGCAGAGGCAGAGGTGCTCAGAGAGGGACAGTGAGAAAAAGAGGCAACCTGCTTCCCCTCACTTCCTGCCAGCAAGTGAGAAGCTCTCCCTCTAACGCTTCTTGCCAGAACAGACTTCATTTTCTCCTCCATGCCCAGAAATACCTACACTCAGTGTAAAAGATCAGGGCTAATTTTAAAGCCACCCAAACGTCTCTGTTTACATATTTATGAGTGCTTCCGACGCAGCTCATTTTGAGAGGAGCTGATGTGGACACGGCTCGGTGGTAATTCATTCACTGTGGCATCAGGATTTTACTGACATGATAACAATTAGTGGAGACAGTCTGAGGTCTCAGTTCACTCTGTCTTAACAGATGGCCTTTCAAATCTAAGGCTTGGGAGGAATTTCTATCCTACCCCTTTGGTGTTTGAAGCTTCTTCTCCCTGGCCCCTCATGCTCTAGGGGAAAAAGGTATCAATTGGCTGAATATTCACGAATTCCCAGGAAGAATGAGAAGGCATTGCTAATGTTTATATAAATTCTCAGTGGTTCTACTAACCAGCCCCATTTCTTCCAGACCTTGAGTGCTAGTCATTTTCACTGGGGGTATTAGGTTAGTAGAGAGAATGGACTTAGGAGACAGAATCATGGTTGGGTCAAGTGACCCTTGTCAATGATCAAATCTGAGCCAGGCATGGTGGCTCACACCTGGGCTCCCAGCACTTTGGGAGGCTGAGGCAGGAGGATTGCTTGAGCCCAAGAGTTTGAGGCTGCAGTGAGCTGTGATCATGCCACTGCACTCTACCTAGGCAACAGAGTGAGACCTTGTCTCTTAAAAAAAATATCAAGCCCTAGAGAGGTGAGTCCCATCCCCATCCTACTCTAGACCTCAGTTAAGACCCTTCTCTTTCTGGTATTAATAGATATTTTCCCCTAAGACTACTTATCCTTACTAAGGAGATTTGCCTAAAATTCCAGCCGAAGTCAGAAGTGATGCAAAGGGGTGTCAACTAGGATACAGAAACAGATTACTCAGCCCTTCCCTAATTCCTTTAGGATTCTAGAGCCCACGGAGGCAAGAGCTGGCACCAAGGCAGGAGAAAATGGTTCATCCATTAACTGAACTACTCTTCAAAAGATACTTTTTTAAATAGCAAAAACAACCCGTTACAGAATTCTATTAGAAAATGTTTTCTGTAGCTGTGTATTAATCTAAGAAACATAAATTGAGTTTTCCAATGTTCTGCTGCTCTTAGCTAAATTTACTTAAGCATTTTTGTGTGAAGCAGGTGTTTCAATTCTTTTATTAAAAACATAGATATTGACAGAGATGAAGTCAATAAATGTTAATTGAACCTACTGGGAGCCAGGCTTTGTAAACATCTTGCTGAGCTAAGTAAAGAACTCGCCAAGCCTTGACATTAGAACATTCTCCACCATAAATAAAGGTATTATGTGCTCTCCGGATTCTCCAAGAGGCCATGGGCACTCCTCTTTGAAATCAGTCACTAAAGAGTATTTCTTACTTTCCTTTAAAATGAACAATAAAATGAAATTCTGAGTATCTAGGTGAATTTTAGGGAGCCATTACATTGCTGTTATTCTCTTTGATTTTATAAGCAAGGTTGTGAGAAGTCAGTTGTGTTTCTAACTATTCCTTAAATAGCAAACAGGGAGCTTTTCCTTACCTTGCAGGAAGACAAAAGGGAATGTTCGCTTTTATACTAGCCTGCAGGCTGTCCCCACGTGGGGGGCCATGTTTGTCTTGCTCCTCTTTGTGTTCCAGGGCCTTGCACAGTCCCTAGCACACAAGTAGCTGCAATATTTACAAAATGAATGAATGATTAAATAGGTGAACAAACAGATGAGCTGAGGAAATTTTTATATGGAGCCTTAAGACATGGTTGGACCATGGGGTCTCCACTGATTAATCAGTTACTAAAACCTCTGGTAAGGAAGTTCCATTGTGAATACAATGTTAAAAACCTTCGAAATCATAATCCATCCGGACAAGCTCAATGATAGGAAGAATGCTGTTCACTATTTGCTGCTTTCTCTTAGGAGTCATCCATAAAGCTAGGGTAGTTAAGAGATTATCTTAGGCATTTGATACAAACTTTAAAAATTATTTTTGACATGAATCTGAGGTCTGAAAGCTGGGTTGCTAAGGAGCCCAGGAGCAAGGAAGCTGGGATAGAGGCCATCAGTTTTCCTGTCTTTCTAGCTCTGGCCAATCTCTGTGCCCTGGAGCTAATACAATTCCCAGCGTGAATGAGAGGTGGCTCGATTGCAGCAGTGGTGTGGGGTAAGCTGACTTGGTACGTTCTGGCTTGAAAAACCATTGTAGTTAGATACCCACACTCACAAGGAGGCACATTTTCTGTATGGGGCGTGGGGTTGGATCTCTGACAATGGGTAGTCCTTCCTCAGGGCCATTTTCATGGCAGCCCTGCGGAAGTAGATCGGTGGTGTCTCCCTTCCTCCCTTGACCTCCCGCTTAAGGTCCTGGAATCACATCATAATTTCTCTTGGGGAGTTTCAGACAGTGAAAGTGTGGATGGAACACATCCTACTTATGAACAGAGGCAGTGCAGCAAGGACTGCAACTAAAGAGCCATCTAAGTTACAAGACTACATGACTCCATAACAGAAAATTGGGAAAGACACACTTTTTCATTCCTGGTAAGGATCCAAGCCAAGCTTGTCATGCTATTACTTGTATTTTATTTTTACATGAAATGAAAAACAAAGCTGGCAGAAGCTAAGTTTTTAAAAACTGCTCTAATGCTGAGGATCTGAAATCACTGCTCTTCCATACACATATTATTTGAGGCCAGATTATGTCCGTGGGGGAGAAATTGCCCAGAAACTCATGAATTGTGCTTCCGTATTCATGTCAACTCCCAAGGCCAATAAAGAGAAAAGAAGACTTCAGCAGCCTTAATACATGTAAGTGTTTAAAGAAACACTAATATGTTTTCACTTACCAATCATTAAAGGCAGGCAGAAATGACCAACTTGGGGAAATTGAAAGTATAAACCAAAACACAATTCATCAGACAACCCTCCCCTGTAGAAAGAGAGTCAGGGGCGATGGGTGGTTTTTCCGAGCCAGTCAGAAACCAGCCTTGTCCTTGCTGGACCCACGTCTTCCTCCACGCCCCTCCCTCCTGTAGCAGATTTGCTGAGTACTTGCCACGTGCCAACCCCGTGCCCACAACAGTGATGGAGCAGAGAATGGGCAGATATGGGCCTTGCTGTCAGTGGGCTTCCAACATGGTGGGGAGGCAGACACTTAAAAATGTGTAAATAAACATGTCACAATAACTTAGGATTAAGAGCTATAAAAAAAAGATGGATTTATGAAAAAATATGGGGGGGGGGTTAGTGGTGGTTGAGGGTACTTGGGCCAGCAAAGGGCTTTGTGAGGAGGTGACACTGGAGTTGAGACCTGAGGGACAGGGAGTCAGCCAGGGGATGAACATGGGGCAGGAGAGGAGATGGTGGCGGTGGACTCCCAGGGAGAAGGAATTCCAAGTATGTGAGGGAACACACCCCTGCATTCTCCCTCCTTCTGTCTCCCTCTCTTTCTCTGTTTTTCTGTCTCTGTCTCTCTTACACCCCTGCAGCCCCCTTTCTTGGAGGGCCACTAATCCTGAGGACTGATTCATCAGTGTGTGAGTAGGGAGCTTCCCGTGAGGGGAACACAGGTAAGGTGAGAAGGGGCTCCAGGCTATGCAGGGAAATGGGAGATGAGGGAGAAAGGAAGGGAGGCCCAGGCACTGCCACCCACATAGCTGCACAGAGGCGACCCTTCCAGAAAGCTCTCCCTGAGTATCTCCTGGGTGCCAGCCCTGGGAGCGTGGACGTCGTCCTTGCTGTCTCCCTCACTCCTCACCTCCAGGTTGCCAAGTGCCGTGGGCTCTATGTCCTTATCGACATCCCTCGACTGCCCCACGACTTTGCTCCATCCCCCGGCCACTGACTTGGAGCAAGCTACCATCACCTTTCTCCAGGACAACTGCAACACAAATATTTAGAAAAATGCATGAGCAGGACTTGCTATGGAGAGAAATCCTGCTGTGTGCCCACATAGAAATGAAGGCTTCCTTTTCAAGCAGATAGCCAGCTTGGATGTGCCTATTTCTGAGCCAGCCAGAGCAAAGGATGTGAACTCTCTAAAGGCCGAACCTTCCGAGCTGCCTTTTCTTGGCATATTTTCCTATTGACATGGAGCTCAGTGATCTTTCTCAGCCCTTCATAAGTCTGCATAATCCACACTAACCATTCCTGACCATTGCTCTTTAAACTTGTTTAAGGTTACACTGAATTTATATGATAGGAGACTTTGCCTTTCCCTCCACCCTTGGCCATCCACCCATAAACTCACTGTTATCCCGCATCCAGCAAGGCTCTGAGCAATCCCTCCATGGCCTCAGGCGGGACGGTCTCTCCAGACCCACAGTTCTGCCCCTCTAGACCTTGAGGCCAGCTGAGGAACTTCCAAGGCATTGCGTACACACCAAGCCACAGTTCTTACTGTGTTCTGATATTTGAGGAGCATTTCCACGGCAAAGGTAGCCTTGCCTGAGGGCAGTCTGTGTACATGCAGAGGGTGCTGTGCTGGGTGCTGTAGCTGGGGGCCCGACCTCAGGAGAGCACCTCTTCCCTGCAACTAGTGGCCCCGGGGCAGCCTGTGGCCATGGACCTGGAATTCTCATTTCCACCCAGCCTACAGCAGGGGAGGGAGGCTCCATATTTCCCCCCAAGAAGGTCAAGAATGAATGACCTTGACTCCTTTAATTATCAGTTCTCATTCTCATGTTACATCAATAGATTTACAAACATCTTCAAGTCAGGAGTCCTTAAAGAGTCTTTAAGCACACTTTTCAACCCAAGAACAGGACTTTTTTATACAAAATTAATGTCATTATGACCTTCCTCTCTGTAAAAAAGGTGGACTGCTAAAGCCCAACAATGGGTTAGTCAAAGACGATTAGAAAAATCAGGATCATGGACAATGATGCTCTACATGTGAAAGCAACATGCACTGACATGGTGGCTCTCTGGGGACTCCAATTTAGCTCTGGATTTTTTGCTATATGCAGAGCAACAAGGAAAACACCAGATGTGCCAAAGGAAAAGTAAGATGAAGTAGGCCATTGATGGAACTATAGGACATGAAGAGTATATAAAATAGGGCTGTCTCTGAGAAGGCCCCATGTGTTTGGCCGTTGGAGGAATGGCTGGAACACAGCAGGGACCTGATGGCCGGTCTGCAGTCACCAGTCTTGACCTACGACCACAGAATGCCTTTCTAGTGTTGGCTTTCTTGCATATGACCAATGAATAAAAACCATGTTCCATCTCCTTTCTTTGAAAGATTCATTATAGCAGGCTTCGAATTTTTTAGAGAAAGGGGGTCACATAAAATTCTGTTACTCTTTTATGGAAATGGTTAATGCTCACAGCTATAAAGTAGTGAGACAGTGGAACGAACCCTGCTAATGATAGTACCTAATATGGAGGCCGGATTAAGAAAGGACCCGAACCCGACCTCATACTGTCCTTGGGCCCAACATACTCCCAAGCTGTTACTGACCTATGAAACAGCCTTCAGGAATTCTTTTCACAGCTTCTTTACCCGGATGAAAATGTTGGCAAACATGCCCATCCTAGAATCAAACCAGGTTTCTATGTTGCAAAAGTATGTGAACTTTTGCTGTGGAAATTTCCATCTGGAGCCAACAGAGTTCTCCAATTTTCCCCAGCAGGCAGAAGCCTTTAAAAGACAGATCAATAATATAATATGGTTTCCTTTCCAGTAATTTAATCCCGCTGTCTGCTTTGTTTCCCATGCCTTCCTGTTTTTCATTTCTCATGCCCACAGGACCACGCCTGGCCTATTCAGCACAGGAGGGTACATCCTCTGGAAAGCCACTATTCAGTGGGTTCCCGCTACTGAGCTGAAAACTTGGGGGATGCAGCTGTCGTGATAAAAACAAGAGAAACACTCAGCCAGTGTTTAGCTTTAGAAAGCTGCTGGCTTCACAGAGCCCAGTGCTAAATATGGCATTTGAGAAACTCCGGTCAGCAGGAGATGTGAAAAGCATGTTTAAAGTCCTCGTCTGTGCCCTGGTGTTCCCAGAGCGGCCAGCCCTGTCCTCAGATGGGTACATGTGGAGAAGCGAGATGAATACACGTTTCACCTTTTCTCTCTGCATCTGGCCAATGGCCAGATATCTTTACAATGTCAAAGCCATTGTTTTCAGGACTTGTGGTTAACGAGGCCAAACTAAGGGAAAACAAGGTCAGCAACTTCCACTATAAGTTTTAGGAGTGATGCAATCTGACAGTTTCTTGAAGTTGAGCAGATATTCTCCCCTCATGTGGCAACGTGGCCCAGAGCAATACTTTTCAACCTCCCCCAAGGAAGTGGGCCAACACACAGATCCCTGGGCCCCTGGCCCTGCCGCAGAGCCTCTGATTAGGAATGTAACCTTGATGCACGGGGCTCAAAACCCACACTTGGTGAACCAGTGGCATAAAGGAAACAGCTGGACCTTATTAAGAGTAACCTGCCCATATAGTTGACTTAATTCTGCGAGCCTCAGGTCTCTTCTCTGGAAAACAGGGCTGCACCCACTGGGTTGCTGTGAAAATTAGGAATGATGTATGAGCCACCCCCGGCAGCACCAAGCCTGGCCCCAAGCACCAACCAGCCCCAAGGGGAGCCAGGGGGGATAGTATGAAGGTCTGTGTGGCCCTGCTCAGTCCTGCTGAAGTTTCTGTGTGCCTCTCTTATCATTAGCCACCTTTCACCAATCTGGGGTCCCTCCCCTGCCTGGAGTTGAGTGGCTGGGCTGAAACAATGGAAGAGTTTTTCCTGACTTCATCTACCCTCTTCAGGGGAGATCTGGGGGGCGGGGAAAGAAAGTGGAGATTCCCCATGGCAGGCACCACCGTGGCCACCTGGCTCTGCCTTCTCCTCCCTTTCGCAGTGGTGCTCACGGTGGGAGGACGGTGCTCTGGGCGGCCTGTACTAGGGCAGTGTCCGGTGCTCATCAGAGCAGCCGCACTCCACTCACCTCAACTGGTCCCTGGAACAACTATGGGAAGGAATGAGGGCAGGTGTTGCTGTTATCTCCATTTTACAGATGAGGAAACTGAGGCCTCTGCATCAACTCTTGGTCCACTCCATTCCTTTCTCAACATTAGCCTCACAGTGATTTTCTTAAAAATCCAAAAGACAACTATAGACCTTTTGTGTCCTGTTTAAAATACCCTCAACAGCTCCCAGCCGCTTAGAGCAAAGTTTGGAAAACTTTTTCCGCAAAGGGCCAGATGGTAAATATTGTAGGCTTTGTGGTCCAAGGGACTAAATCGAGGCTATGAGGTAGGTACAAGACTTATACAATAAGAGAGAGCAAAGTTCCACAAATTTTTTGATTGATGAAATTCAAGATATAATAATGAGCAGTTTTTTTCCCCCGATACAGTTCTACTGATGAGAAGAATAGATTCATTTTTGGGGAGAGGATACTTCACTTAGTCAAAGTTCAAAGTTAGTGTCTCCTAGAATCAAATTGGTTGCAGGCTATCATTTGTAAAAAGCATTTTTAGCTCAAGGGCCACACAAAGCAGGTGGAGGGCTGGATTCGGCCTGGGGGCCATAGTTTGGGACCCTTTCTTAAAGGATCAAGTCTCAGCACCTTAACCTGACAAACCTGCCGCAGAGACTCACCCTCATGCCTTTCCCATCCCCAGTCAGCCCCAACTGCTTTTTGATCCTTAACTGTACTTTGTTCTCTTGGCCCAGAGGGTCCTTCTTCCATCCCATTTCCCAACCTGGGAATTCCTGCTTCTCCCAGTCTAAACTCTTTTTCAGAACTACTTATCTGGACACCTTCCTTAAATCCCGTTGCTCCCATCATCTCAGTATGGACCTGCAGCATGGAACTCAGCACATAATATACTTGGGGAGTTACAGTCTGCAACCCCCTCATTGGTCTGGAACATTCTTAAGGGAAGGGGCTGCTTCATTTCTATTGTTTCCACTGGGCATGCTCCAAAATAGGGAGGGGTTTTAGCGACCCTGCCCCAGGTCTTCTGACTATGCGATTGTGTCTCCTGTGCCACCTTCACCCTGGGCCACCCAGCTACCTTGAAAGCACCATGTTCCTACGGCCCACCACCCTGCTGGCCGCAGCCGACTGACCCAGGGATGGGCACTGGATTCAAGCAGGCCTACCAGTCTTTCCCTGGGGTCTTTCAAGATGAGACGAGAAAAGGCACAGGGGTAGGATGTAAAACTCTCCACGGTCTCCATTTTGAGAGAAGACACCGCCACGAGAGAGGAGGAGGAGGATGTGCACAGAGAAGCAGGGAGGCGACCTGGGCAGAAAGGGCCCTCTGGACGTTAGTGCGGCTTCTGCAGGTCCTCCTGCGGCACAGCGGCATCCCTGCCGGCTACTCATCTGGCTGTTCTGCCCTTCTCTGGAAACCGCAAGGCAATAGATGCCTCTTTATACCTGAGCTGGTTTCCACTGCATTTTGCCAGTGGCAGCCCAAAGACTCCTACTGTACGGATCTTGGCATTCTCCCCTCTGTGCCATTAGATTCCAAACTTTTTTTAAGCCTAGGACCCCCTTGTTCAAAAAACAAATCTTACTCAGAAGCTCACAATGTGAAATAGATGATCGTGTAGTGTAGACTGTACAGTACAGACAGTCTGGTGCTAAATCTCCACTCTAACTACCCTTGGCTGTGTGAGTAAGGCCAAGACACTTCCTTCTCAGCCTCAGTTTCCTGCTTTGTAAAGTGCAGAGAGTAGAAGTACTCACTCTCAGGGTTGCTGCAGGGTTTAAATGAGTTAATATATGCACATCACTTAATGCGGCGCCAGTGGTATAACAATCACTCAAGAAGCATCAGCTACGATTATGCAGAAGTGAGGGATGGGGACACACTGAGCAACTGCCACCCTCAGCTTTCCTTCTCAGCTCTCTCCTCACCACATGTGTCTTTGGCACATGTGTAACGTTATTATTAAAAATGATTGATTTAGTATGTGCCTTCCTGGCTAGACTGGCCACTCACAAAGACAAGTAGCATATTTGTCTTGGTCACTGTTTTTTCCCCAGGTCTGGCTAGCACAGTAACTGGCCCATAGAAGGGCCCAGTAACTATTTATTGACCAACTGTTAATAGATATGCGTCATCTCCTTAAAAATTAGGTACCACACATGTTACCAAATCTGGTGCCTTTTGCAGTAGAATCAGAAAAGTCATAAAAAGAGAAAAAGGATTGATTTATAGGACAGCCCACTCAGAACTAAAGTTAATTCTTTTCGTTTGGTCAGTTATGGTACTGAGAGATTGCCAGGTTTTCCTCACTTAAAAACTAATTAATGTAACACATAACATATGAGATACATTTAAGGCAATAGTAATCCATAAACACTTAGATCAATAAAAATAAAAACAAATGAAATTTCCAATTCACAAAGATAGGAAAAAAACTTTGACAAAGCAAAGCAAAGTAAGATACAGGCCAGAAATAATGATGACAAAATCAGAAATTAATGAAATAGAGAACAGGAAGACAATAAACCTACAGAGTTAAAATCCTAGTTCTTTGAACATATTAACAAAATAGAAAAACCACAAACTAACTCAGTCAAGGAAAAAGGAAGAAAACCCAAATATAAAGCTAAGAAATTACAATGGGAAAATATAATAACTGTTAAAAAGTGAAAAATTTAAAAATTCATGAGACTACTTTGCAAATCCCTATGCAAATAAATTCAAAAATGTAAATGAAATTGACAATTATCTAAAAAAATACAGTTTACCAAAATGATCTTATTAAAGATGGAAAGCTTCAACAAACCACTTTTTGTAGAAGAAATAGAGAAAACTGTCAAGGAATTTTCCCACAATAAAAGCACCAGGTCTAAAAATTTCACAGGAGACACAAACCTTCAAAGACCAGATATTAATAGTTTCAATGCTACATAAATTCTTTCAGTGCATGAAAAATAAAGGCAAACTTCCAAATTATTTTTATGAAGCAAATATAACGTTGATACTTAAACAAATATCACATACAAATATTGGTACAAAAATACCAAAATAAATATTAGCAAACAGAATCAACATCTGCTATGGTTTGAATGTATCCCCCAACAAGCATGTGTTGGAAACTTAATCTCCAGTGCAACAGTGTTGGGAGGTAGAGCCTAATGAGGGGGGATTAGGCTATGAGGACTCTGCCCTGATGAACAGATTAATGCCATTATCTTGCGACTGGTTTCCTTTCAAAAGGCCAAGTTTGGCACCCTTTTTTCTCTCTCTTGCCCTCTCTTGCCCTTCCACCTTCCACCAAGAGATGATGCAGCAAGACAACCCCTGCCAATGCCAGCCCCTCCATCTTGGACTTCTCAGAACTGTGATAAATAAATTTCTTGTCTTTATTAATTACCCAATCTCTGGTATTCTATTATAGCAGTACAAAACAGACTAAGACAATATGATATTAAGGAAATAATTCAACATGATGAAAGGGGATTTATTTCTGGAATGCAGGGTTGGTTCAGTGTTACAGTAAAATACACCATATTACGTGATCTAAGAAGAATCATCTGATAATCTCCATCGATGCTGAAAAAGTTTTTGATAAAATTCGACATTTATTTTTAATTTAAAAAATTTATGAAAATAGAAGTCGATGGATGCTTCCTTAACATGATAAAATACATAAATCTTAGCTCTAAAGCCAGCATCTGTTCAATGAAGAATCACTAGAGGCATTTACACTAAGATCAGGAACAAGGCAAAAATGCCCATTATCTCCATTACTATTTATTATTTATTATACTGGAGGCATGAGCCAATGCAATTAGATATGAGAAATCAATTGGAGACATAAGAACTGGAAAACATAAAGTAAAGCTGTATCTATTTGCAGATTATGTAATAGTATACCTTGAAAACTTGAGAGAATCAATACTCAGATTAACTCAAGCAATAAAAGAACTAGGCTATTAGCAGTATATAAAATTAACACAAAGAAACCAATTATTTTCATGTGTACAAAAATGAGTCAAAAATATAATAATGGATAAATCTTCATTTACAATAGTAATAAAGAAGATAAAATGCTTAGAAATAAACTCAATAAGAAATGTACAAAACCCATATGAGGAACACCTTTAAATGTGCCTGAAAGATACAAAAGTAAACATGAACAAATGGAAATATATCCCTTGTCCTTGGATAGAATGACTCAACATCATAGAGATGTCAGTTCTCCCAAAATTTATATATAAATAATACAATAAAAATATCAGTAAACTCTTTATGGAGCTAGACAAATTAATACAAAAATTCATGCAGAAAAATAAACATACAAGAATATCTAGAATCCCCAAAAGCCATACGGGGTGTCTAGTCCTACCACATATTAAATTATTCTATAAAATCTCTATCGTTAAAACCCTAAGATACTGGCTCATGAATAAACAGAAAGACTAAGGGAATAGAATAGAAATCCAGAGATAGACTCAAGTACATATGGAAATTTGGTATATGATGGAGGTGTTATCTTAAATCACTGGCACAGAGATGGGCTCTTTAATGAAACAGTGCTGGGCAACTGGGTAGCCATTGGAGAAAAGACAACAGTAGATGCAAACCTCACACCATCCACACAAATAAATTCCAAATTAAAAAAAATAATAATGGAAAAAAACATAAGAGAATTCTTCTATAAGCTCAGTATACAGAAAGAACACAATAAAACTTAAGATTGATACATTATGTAAAAATAAAAAATACTTGCATGGTAAAATTACTTGATAATCCATTTTTAAAATATATATGTCTAAGAGGATTACTATATCTTTTATCCAAAAAGTATTAGCTTAGATTTACCACAAAAGTGATGTCCTCTTACCTAAACAAGCCATTTAGAAAGTTTCACTTAAAGGAGCAGGTGGTGGGAGAGAAATTGGCCGTGGGGAGGCGGGGAGAGCCTGGCCTCGCGTCAGTGCTGGCTCCAGCCTTACCTTCTTCAGTTTCCTGTGGGCCCCGCTGTGGTTCCCCTGCACCAGGTCTGCCCCACTCAGGAACCGGTATGTCTCTGCCACCTCGGGACTGAAATCGCCGAACGCTCCCACTTTGGCTTCCAGGGACTCTTTCAGGATCGAGGTTGCTCTCTGTGAAACGAACAAAAAATTGTCTCGTGGAAAAGTTCAAAGGCTGGTTAGGATCAGTGTCTCTTAAGAAAACTATGTTCAAACTCCTGGGCTCAAGGGGAAAAAATTATGTAATTGATGTATATTTTCACTTTTCACAGGAATGGGTTTGGTAGTCTCCTGAGCTGAGCCTCCTCTCCTCTGGTGCAACAGGAGACGGAGAGAACGTGTGGCAGGAGAGGTGTGAACTATGGAGAGGAAGGCATAAATGACATCTGGTGGCAAAAACTCAACTCAGCTATTACAGGAGTCCTCTTCCGTTGAGTAGTAAGAGCAAAAGCTACCAAGTGTTGAGACCTTGTGTCAGGAACTGTACTAAAGAGTTGATGTGTGTGATCACATTTAATTCTCACTGCTTCTTCAGATAGGTACAATTTTAATCCTCATTCAACAGAGGAGGAAACTGAGGCACAGAGCAGACAGGAAACTTGCTCAGAGCCAATCACTCAGCCACGGTGCAGCTAGGAACTGAATCCAGCCGATAACTTTAATACTGTTTAGTTCCACATCCCTCTTCCTCTGTACACACTGCTTTTCCTACAGAAGTGAAAACTACACTGTTCCCTGGCAACTTATCTACTTACAGAACATCCAGAACATTCTCCAGGCTTTCCTATTCTTAGGAAATAGTTTAGGAAATCAAAATTAAACATTCCAACTTGACATGACATTTTGTTAAGTTTATCCAGTTTGTACCAACATGGAATAAAAAATATGAGTTGGTCAGAACACTGTATTTTCTAGTATTAATTTCTTCAGACACCAAGCAACAAGACATGTGGGGGTAAAACTCCCACACTTTCTCCAGAAATTCTTCCACAATCTCCTACATGAAGGCACAGTTACAGCTGCAGAACAGGAATGCTGAATTTAACCGCCAAACAAAGCAGGGACCGGCAAAGGTGCTGCCCCCGGCACAGCCCCAGGGGTGTCCCGGCAGCGCACTACAGACAGGGCTGCAAAGCCTTGAATACTTTTACTGGCAATGCCATGAGTTAGGGGCTTGGGCTGGGGTGGTGGGGGGCCACATAAAGGTGCTAATGAGGCAGAAATCGGTTTCTTAGATGGGAAGACAAATCCCTGAAGAGGCAGAGCGACTGCATAACTTTTCAAGGGAGGTCCACTGAGGTACAAGAGGGACTAGAATTCAAATCCAGACTTGCCGGAAGGTAACGCGTATCACATCTCCCAACACCTAACAGCAAGGACTTACACTGATGCAAGTGTGGGTTTGGTAACTCTTCCGTGGGAACTGTCCGACAGGCTCTGAGGAGCCAGTGACAGAAAGAAGAGCGGAGACGCCTTTTCCTAAATGAAGCTCTCGGTGCTGTTTGCAGCCTGGCTGGGGAAGCTAGAGACGGATGTGCAGGAAGTTAAATGGCAAGTCCAGATGGCAGTGGAAGAGATGCTTCATGGGTTACAGGAAACAGAGCCCCTGATAGCTAGGAAAAGCTTAGAGGAGAGGAGTGAAGATCCACTGCGTCTTAGACGGCCTGAGAGGAGGGTGAGGGCAGCTGGGAGCACAGGAGCGGCACACAGCC
Source organism: Avahi laniger (assembly GCA_963575035.1). Lineage (NCBI taxonomy): Eukaryota > Metazoa > Chordata > Mammalia > Primates > Indriidae > Avahi > Avahi laniger. The sequence goes on along the minus strand of CAUYSK010040149.1, from coordinate 50,284 downwards.
TGTTTAGGGTCAGGGGGTGGACTCGTTTGACTGCAGCAGAGAGAGCGTGAAGGGGACAAGAGAGAAATGAGGCTGGAGCTGCAGGCTGGGGCTGGTAGCCTCTGAGCTGGGCTGAGGAGTTTAAATCTTCTTACAGAGATAAGAAGTCAAAGAAGGTTCTTGAGCAGGAGAGTAGCACAACTAGAAGATAAACTCACACATAGTATCTTAACCTGTGGCAGAGTGACCTTCACTTACATTTTACCTTAAAAGGCATTTCCTCCCTGAAGATCTCCTTCCTGTTGGTGCCCACGTTAGGCTGTGACCACACCTTGGGATGGTCTGGGTGCAGCCCCAGGCTTGTCTCTGGAACTGTCCTTGGGCCCAGCCCTTGTTGGCCAACTCCTGCTAGGCCCCACAGTGACAGGTTTGCAACCACGGGGTGAGAAGAGCACAAGGCTGGCGCATCTGGCTGGGCAGGTTGCGCCCTGTGCAAGGGCACCTGGCAGGAGCGTGAGGAAGGCTGAAATCCAGCCCATGTTCCACTCTGGCACTGGCTCTATGTACCTGAGGAAGGAGCAGCTTTTTCTACTCTCACGAGGGCACTGGATGGGCTGCAGTGGCCCTGGAATGAAAAGAGCCTGTTTGCTAAAGTCCCCAAGGGTGGCATGGGAGAGTGAGGTGCATCTTTTGATCAACACTGATTTGAGTGACTTGGACGAGGGCAGCGAGGCACAGCACCAGCGACACTGGCATTAGCTGCCTCAGTGACAGACACCACGGCAGGAAGCCAGACAGGACTGGGGGAACGGGCTGCAGCCGAACACCCGCCACCCGTCTGCTCGGCACTCCTCCCCGCAGGGAAGAGGGTCCCTGCTCCCAGGGACTCAGTCTAGTCACCAGAGAGACGTCAAACCTCCGCGGGAATGTACACTTACAAATATCTGATCGCATCACCCCGGCTTCTGTAAGGACCAGTGAGGGGACTGTAAGGGGGACGGGGCAGAAGAATCAGGGCAGGTGGAGAGAACCGAAGGGTGGGTTGGCATCAGCCTGGAGACGAACCGGGAAGGGACTTCCAGGGGCAGGAAACAAAAGCTGGCACTGCCCGGAAGTGGGAATGAGAAAAGGCCAGGGCGGCAGGGACACCCAGAGCAGGGGCAGGGGTGGTGGAACAAAAAGGAGGCTGTAAATGTCAGTGGAATCCAGGTCGTGGAGGGTATTAAGGGCCACACAGGTCTCTGGCTTATCGTAAGGGCACTAAGGAGCTGCGGGAGTATCTCACAAATGAGTGTTCACCGATCAGATTTGCTTTCTGAGACGATCACCACGGCCTCCTCACTCCGAGAGGATTAGACACGGGCAAGTGCAGAAGCAGCAGCTGGGGGCAGGAGCTGGCCAGCGCGGTCCAGGCGAGAGGTGAGAGTGGCGGGCTGGAGACGGAAAGCAATGGGTGCAGCCAACACGCATTTTAGAGGGAAAATGACTGAGGAACCAGATAGGTGAGGCATGATGGGGCAACCTGGCCCCATTCTTCTGACCTGAGCACTCCCCAGAAGACTTCTAGAGATGGCCGGGAGGGGGAGAGGGGATCTGAGGTCTCTGGAGGGCCCCTCTTTCCTTGGGTGGATGACCCAGAAAAATACCGGAACTCCACTTGTCATGGTGCCTGTAGCCCTACTTTGGCTGAGAAACATGGGTGTATCTAGATAAGAGCCCGAGTTCCTAATTGAGAGAGCGGTGGGTGATTAAGGATGAGGAAAGAGCTGTCAGGGAGGAGGCCTACAGAAATAAGAGAAATGAGAATTTTTTCATTTCCAAGATTTGCCATGATAAGTTAGAGTTGAACAAAAAAACCCTCATATGCAGCTGGCTCTCCATATCTGTGGATCAAAAATATTTGAAAAAAAAAATAACAATAAAAACCAATACAAATAAAAATAATAAAGTATAACAACTATTTAGGTAGCATTTACATCACATTGTATTACATTGTATTAAGTAATCTACAGATGATTTGAAGTATACAAGAGGATATGCATAGGTTATGTGCAAATACTACACTATTTTTTACAGGGCACTTGAGCATTTATCTATGTATGCATATGTACACAAACATATAAAAATAGAGCTACAGTATGTGGCTTCCTGGAAGCTGTTAGGCTTTGCAGGGGATAAGCTCCCAAGGGTTCAATTACCAATGAGTATAAACTCTGGGTCCTCTTTCATTTTTACAAGCCATGGAAAGCATACCTTTTCAGATCAATGGTAAAGGAGAGTGAGCTGTGACTTCTGCACTGTGGAACTTTCATCAGATACACAAGTTCCATCCATTAAGCAAAATGACAAAAGAGGAGTCAGACACACGGAGTGCCACGCTCCATCCCAGCCAGAACTGCAGGCTGCGATAGGCAGGGTCTGTCCACTGGGTTCTCAAGGTTTCCAGTTCTCCAGGATCTTTTGCAGGTGGGCATGATGATCTACATTCTTGCAAACCGTTCTGCAGTTTCTAAGAGCAAGTATTTGGAAGTTGCCAGAGAGGAGCCACTTAGCCTTATCTATGTGTCCCTCCAGAGCCTGGCACATGCTTTGCACACAGTAGGTGCTTAATGGATGCCTGCAGATTGAAGGGTAGCTCTTTGGATATCAATTGGGTCACCCATGTTAATAACTAGACGATTGCGACCCAACTCACTTACCTCTTTTTGTCCGGTCATTTGTAGAAAATGGCAAAATTCATCTTGAATTGAAAGAAATTTGGCTCTTCCCTGCCCTTCAGAATCCTTAAGATGAGTCATGCTCTCTTGAAAATACTTCTCAACCACATCTGAAGAATGGCATTAGAACAACAACTTTGAAAACTGCTCATAGATTTGAAATGGAAACAGAACAAATATGCTTTTAGTGGTGGTGAACTATTTGAAAATGAGCATTTGGATAGGAAAAACCAGTTAAGAAGACTTTCCTTTGCCCATTAATCTGCCTGTTTTATCAGAAAGAATTTAGGCCTCCCTCAGAAGGCTATGGCAATTTACTTGCCTTAATTTCCGTACATCTTAGCTTTCCCAGTGATACACAAAGCAAAGTTCATGAAAAGGAGAAACTATCCCTCAGGCCTGAACACACTGGTAAGTTCTCAGGCTGACTGACCACTTATTCTTCCTATAACTCTGGTCACTCCTCACTGAGGTTAAGACCCTGAGGGTCCACTTATCTTAATGGACTCTGACTGGAATCTTGGGACATATTTCTATAGCATGAAAAATCTGGAAAATATCATTGACATGCTGCTGAGGGAAGAAACTCCAACCATTCCAAACACGTCAACATACTGGTTATAATATGACAAAAATATTTTTAAATACATGCTAATCTTGGAAGCAAGAAAAGGAAAACCTCGGGTATGGAAAATGAGGAGGGAACTGAAAGCTAGAGCCATGAGTGGGAGCTACAGCTGGATGGCCCATGAGCGTATTAGAAAAAGATATTCCCTGAGTGCTGGGGTTTTCCAAGCCTGGGCAGGACTGTGGATGAGGCCTGAGGCCTGTTTGTGGCAGGAGGTTGAACGGTCCTCCCTGCAAAAGGCCAGTGTGGCTGGCAGAACTCTACAATGCCCCCAGTGATGCTTTGTACAATCCCTCCCCTTTGCTTATGGGTGGAACTTGTGAGAACGATGAGATAGTACTCCTGTGATGAGGTTATGTTACAGGGCACAGGTGCCTTTAAGAAAGCAAGATTATCCCTTGGGCTGGACTTCAAAATAGGGGACCTTTAAAAACAGAGCGTTTTCTCTGACTGGTGGCAGAAAAGAAAGGCAGGGAAATTGGAAGCCAGAGAAGGATTTGATGAGAAGGACGTTGCCTGTTGCTGAGATGGGGCGGGCCGTGGTGCAAGGACCCGAGCAAGAGTGGCATATAGGAACTGAGAGAGGTCACTGGCCAACAGCCTTCAAGACAATAAGGATTTCAGTTCTATGGCTGCAAAGAACTGGATTGTGCTAACAATAGGAATGAGCTTGGAAAAGGACTCCAAGCTCCAGGTGAGAACAGAGCTGGCCAACGGCTTGATTTTAGCCTGAGCCAAGAAGCCAGCCTTACCGTACCAGACTTCTGACCTACAGAACTGGGAGCTAAGAAATGGGTGTTTAAACAAATGTTATGTAGCAAAAGAAAATGAATACAGACAGTGCTGTGGTCTGAATGTTCATATGTTGAAATCCTCACCCCCATGGTGACGGTTATTAGGAGCTGGGGCCTTTCGGAGGTGATTTAAGTCATGGGGATGGAGCCCTCCTGAATGGGATCAGTGCCATTTTAAAAGAGGCATCAGAGAGCTTCCTTGCTCCTTCCACCATGTGAGGACACAGTGAAAAGACTGCTATATATGAACTAGGAAGCAGGCCCTCGCCTGACACCAAATCTGTTGCAGTCTTCATCTTGGACTTCCCAGACTCCAGAACTGTGAAAATTAAATTTCTGGTGTTTATAAGCCACCCAATCTATGGTATTTTGTTATAGCAGCTAGAATGGACTGAGACAGCCAGAAATCCCTAAAATGCAAATTGCACTGATCCAAGGTGTGGCCTCAAGGCTGTCCACCCAGAAGCTACGGCTAGAAAAAGAATATTTGAAAGAAATAGGGACACCATACCTGGTGCATATACATGTGGGTGGTCTGAATGTGTACCACCCAGTTGGTATGGAAATCCTGAACCAAGAAATTAACACAGAAATTAGTCTGAAACTGGAAAAATTATAGGACTCTAGCATAGGGGTTGGCAAACTTATTCTGCAAAGGACAGATGGTAAGTATGTTAGGCTTTGTGGGACATACGATCTCTGTTGCAGCTATTCAGCTCTGCTGTTCCAGCATGAAAGCAGCCATACATAAAACATAAATAAATAAGCATGGCTGTATAGCAATAAAACTTTATTTACAAAAGCAGGTGGTGAGCTGGATTTGGCCCGTGGGGCATAAATTTGCTGACCCCTACTGTAGTAGGGGAAAATTCGATTGCTTCCTCCACCAGGAGACCTGGGACTCCCGCTGAGGCACCCGTTGGAGATTGCCTCATGGTGACACATGACAATTGCATAAGGTTTGTTGGGGAAGATTATGGCCCATATATACAGTGATTTATTTGACATTTCCACTTGGAAATCTCATGTATGTTATGTAAAGCTGCATAAAACATTATTTTTTGCTTCTCTAAGTTGCTTTTATGTTTGGTTATTTGCCCTTTATCATTTCTAATTTTGTATTTGTTCTTTCTCCCTATTTTCTTGATTAGGCCAGCTAGTGTTGTATCTAGTTTATTATCTTCCCAATAAATCAACCCTTGAATTTATTTTTCTCATTCTGTGATGTTAAAGCCAGGTGCTTCCAAAGAGGCTTCCATGAACTACAGGTAGAGCTTTCCAGAACACAGCAGTAGCAAGAATTGGACCAGCCCGTGCAGAATGTGGTTGTCGTTGGAGGCAGCAGGGTGAGCAGTAAAGAGGGCTCTGGACTTGGGCTGCTGGGCTCAGGTTCTGGCCCTGCCCCTTCCAGCTGCGTGCCTCCCTTCACTGACCTCCGGTTCCTCATCTGAGAAAGGGGACCATTAAACTAGTGCCTCCCTTATGGGGCTGTAAGGAGTAAATAGGTTAATACACACAAATAACTGATACCATGCCTGACATATAGTTGGTGCTGAGTAAGTGTTAACTATTTTAGCTTCAGGAACAGTGTGATAATTGTGGCTATGGGCAACTACACTAGGCTGAATAGTAGGCATTTTGGAAGCAGCAAGGAGCAGAGACGGACCCTCAGAGAACAGAAACATGAAAACAAACAGAATAGTCCAAAGACACAGAAGTCCTGCATCAGACGAAGATAAACAGCTCTACACACCTCAAAGGGCTCTGACAACATGCCTAAAATTCACAATGAGAATCCTGGGTCTTGAGAAATAATCCAAATACACTCTGTGGGATCTATTTTGGAAAGGAGAGAAGTAAATACTTGAGAAGTATGGCAGTCTAGCCACATCTAGTCAACCTAAAGAAAGCTTAGGTCTGAAACAAGTTGCGTTCGCCTGCAAGATTCACACTATGTAGACTCCAGGCAGTTGCCAGATAGAAGCAGGAATTGCACCCAGTGCTGCCTGGCCCCAGGGTTTGTAGCCGGACAGAAGTCAACTGAACTGGGTCTCCTGCCCCCTCTTTCGATGGGGCCTGTCCACTGCCAGACCAGCAGATGCATGTCTGGAGTGTTATTCAAGTTTTTGTCTTGGTAAGAGAAAGTTCTACCACATGGAAAATGTTACATCTCCCCTTATTCACAGCTGACTGTAATGAAAACATCACAGAGTTAATGCTCAAACTAAGTATTAACTTTAGCTACTTTAATAATCTGATGACAGCAAATGTTGGGGATGATGTGGCATTTATTTTGCAGATTCTAGAAGTGTTACAGAGATGAACATTCGTGTCTAAATTGGATGAGGATGTTCAGGAATGGAGTACTTTTGATATTTTAATTTTTTGGTTACTTGGGAATTAAGCAAAGAATGCAGTCAAGCTCTTCTTTCTAAGAGTGAAGATTTTCTGCATCTTGGCCTCCCCTCCCTGGAGATGGACTCTTACTGTGAAGACCAGCAGATGTAAAAGGCGCAGGAAGGAACTGGGGTTGAACGAGCACTGAGTGTCAGACTCCAGGCTTTGGCAGAGGCGGTGCTGCCCTGCTCAGGGCAAGGTGGAGACCCAAAGGGCTGGGTGCCTTCCCTCTCCTGGGTTAGGAGCCAGTTTCCCCAGCACAGGTGGACACAGCTGTTACCTAACATCTTTCTAGCTTTTTTCTTGTAATGCTCTCCCACCTCCCATTATTCTTTCCGCCAGTGGTCACAGGCTGACTAATTGCTCCCCAAAAGCACCCCGTTCGGGCCGGTCCTCTAAGCCCAAGTCCCTCCTTTCCCTCAGTGGCACTAAGCTCGCGGAGATGCTGTGAGAAAGGAAGCTGCAGAGCCTAATTCCAACTAAGGCATGAATGGCTCGTAAGCTCAGACTCAAGGAGACCTAGTCATAAGTTCCAAAAAGGGTTGCCTGTTAGTGCACATCGATCTCTGGAAGAGGGAGTGGGAGCAAGGGAGGAAGGAAGGGCGGAGAGGGAGGAAGGAACGTATTCCTTAAACTGAGGCAGTGTGGCAGCCCAAGTGAGCGGAAGTTGGGCATGGCGGTGGGCGGAAGGAGCTAGCCCTGCCTGGGAACATGCCCTCTAGGGGCAGGCTCCTCGGGGTGCAGCTTCCCTTCCTCCCGTTCTGAGTCCACGGCTTTTCTAAAGCTCCGTGCTTTTCCTAGTTCTGTTCCTGGAAGGTCTCTAGTCAAGGGATGAGGCCCGGCGGGGGTGGGGTGGGGTGGGGGTCCCAGACAGCTGTTGTCACATGCAAGCCAACTGCACATCGGGCACGTGTAAACTCAAGTCAGGACCCTTGTATGTTAGAATGGCCTAGAACTTGGGAACAGAGGGAGGTCCAGGGTGTCCACAGTGAGTGCCCTCCCTGTCTATAAATTTGAAACCACTTTTTTTATCTATCTGGGATATAGGAAAGCTCCTTTATTGTAAGATGCTGACTTATTTCCCCATTCCTCCAACCCTCAACATTAACTTTGTGAACTACAATCCATGTGACCAGTCTTTGAGGGGACAGCAAATTGAGTCCTATTACTATAGCAAAGGAGTTACTTCCTGAGCAGCAGAGTTTGTTCTCCCAGCAGTGGGCAACCCAGGTCCATCTGGGATAAATGACAATAGTATTTCTGGAGGGACAGGAAGTCACAGCCCCTAGAGTGGGACGCCACCTCCCAGCATGGACGCTGCACCTTGAAGCTGGGCGTGGGTTCACACAGAGCCAGCAGTTTCAGCACTCTTGTACACGGCCAGCCCTAACTTTAAAAATCACTTCTAGAATCCTCTGCAATATGATGCCAGTGGCCTGGGCAGAAGATGAGGTCATTTTCTAAAACACAGGGGCATGACTTAGCTTGTAAATCTGAACCCTGGTGGCATAGGTGTTCCAAGGCTGTGAATCTTTTCCCATTTTTCACTCCAACAGAATGTTAAGAGTTGGAGCAGGGAGGAAGTGTGGCTTGGTGGGCAGGGTGGTTTAACGTCTCTGCAGACAGCTCCATCTGGGGACTTGAAGCCATGCCATTCCCAGAGGCCCTGACAGCCTCTGCGGGGAGATGTTCATATACAGGCAAAAGAGAGCAGGGCTTCGTCCAGAGAACAAGAGGAATGCAGGACTGCAATGTGGCCCACTGGAGGTCAGGAGGCTTTTAATTAAAATAAATTCCAGGAACCCTGGGCTCATTTTCCTGAGGCTGTCCTAAGGCAGGAGTTGGAACAGTAAGGCCAGCTTTCATCAAGAGGGAGGCCTCCACGTACAGGGTGACAATTGTCTTTTGTAACATCTTAGAAAACAGTTTTTATTTTGTACTAACTACAAAGGCTTTAAAGGACCCCAGGGACTTTAAAAATGCAAAGTCTCAAATCCTAGCCTGGCGTTAACCCAGAGGAGCTCCCTCACCAGGAAACTGAACAGATTGAGCCTATTTAGACCCTGCTGGGGGCTGCTGACCGAGGCTGCTGGCCTGTGGGGGCCACAAGAGAAGCCCAGGACAGACTCTTTCCTCATCCTGGGGCCTTCAGTGATCCCCACAGGAGACCCTCTTCAAGAGGAACATTCTCACAGGGCCACAGAGGGCCCGTGTCCAGCTCCCGGGAGCGGCACAGCCGCTGCTGGCTAGCTGTGGGATCTGAGGAAGTCCACGGCCATCTCTGGGGTCAGGTTTGCATCAGTGATGGGAGGTGACCATGATGGCAGCAGGCCAGGTTAGGCTCACCGGGCCTGGCACCCACAGGGTGTGGTGAGGGGCTCAGTCACTGCTGGGGGCTGCTTGCCTTAAGTGTCCACCAGGACGTTTCATCACCAGAAAGCTGAGCAGTTAGTTCCCCATGCCACTCAGGGCCACCCATGCAGTGGTCAGGCCTCGGGTAGCCTCAGGCCTACGGCTCCAGTCACTTGTTTTGGTGATACATACACGTTTTCCATAAGCTGCCTTAAAAATCTTTGTTGAAGCCACGTGGGAGTATAAATAACATAGGCTTTTCTGAGAAGTTCTGAACACAAATCATTAGCTAGCACAAAGGTGAAAAACTTGAACCTTATGCGAGTGGTCATCATAGGGCTCATGCACTTCATCCTCCCTAGGAGAGAGGCGAAGAAGCCACAGGCTTTGCTCTCAGGCACAGAGAAGAGAAGGCAGCTGGTAAGCAAAGCCTGGTAAGGTTCCAGTTCTGCCCCAGCTTGTCCCTCTAGGAAGAGGGACCGACAGCACTCGGGTGAGGAACAGGCCTCCTGGCTCCTCTTCCGCTGGCTCCGAGGGCTGCCAACCCCTGCAGCGCCCACCCACCTGTCCCACAGGGCTTCTCAATGCCCTGCACCCTCAGAGCCCTGGGGACAGGCATGCCTACCTCCCCGGTTCTGGAGTGTGGTAAGTGGGCCTTGCTTTGCCTCTAACATGCTGAGTGATCCTGCACCCCAGTCCTCTAGAAGTGATGACTCTAAGGTGACTTCCAGGAGTTCTGAGAGGGGATCCTCCTAACGCTAGTGGAAACAGAATAAGAGGTGTCCCTTTCCTTCTCTGGGCCTCACCTCACCGCCCTCTCACTTCCCCTTTCACGGGTGCCCTGTGGGGCACAAAGCAGGCCCGGATGCAGACAGCTGCTGCTTGGGGAGCTCAGAGGCAGCCACGCTCAGGCTGGGTGGGCATTTAATAATAAGAAACAGGCCCTGAGAAGGGACTGAGGAAGGTTCTCTCAGAGCATGCAGGGCTGCAGGGGGTGGCGAGGCTGAAGGGTGACAGGCGGGCAGGGCATGGCCAGCAGTGGCTCCACCAGCAGGACTGTGCCACGAGGCCCACCTTGGAGGCTCAGGCCGGAGGTGGGGCGAGGAAGGCAACAGGGGCAGCTAAGGAGGGCACGGGAAGGTGAAGGATACCTGACTGTGGCTATTCCTAGGTGACCATGTTACCTGGCAGGGGCCCACAGGATCTGGGCACCTGTGTCCTCCAGGGGCTTCTTGACTTCCAGTCTCTCTGGGTCCCATGGGGCTCAAGGAGCATCAGTAACCCAGTGAGCAGGGCATAGGATAGGGCCCAGCATGCGGCAAGCTGAGAAGGCAGGCCACGGGGGGGAAGACTTGACAAAAGGGAGGATTGCGTAAGATAAAAAGGAGGTACAGTACCCAGCTTCAGATACATGCTATTTTTCATGTCTACTGTGGAAAATGTGGGGAAGCTAGGACCAGTGCTGGCTGGGGAGATACACATATTTGTGTATAGGGAATTAGATCTTGGGAATCCACTTATTCAGGGATCTCGGCCCCCGTCCCTAGCCCATTCTGTCTGCTGTCACTGGACCCTGCAGAACTCCCTGGCCTGCTGGAGCCCAGGCTGCAGCTGGGGCCACTTCCAAACAAGGCTGCCTGCACTCAGTGGGCTCTGCCTCTCAAAGGTTTATACTGAAATGTACTTGGCTTCAGATCATTTCATTTTAATATCCTTCAGGAGAAGAGTTATAAACACAAAGCCAAGGCTCTGAACATTTAGCAGCGTTGGGAGAGCGTTAATACCAAGTTTGTCGATGGCTGTGCTGGGAAGCTGGCCAGGCCCAGGTTAGTGACATTCCAGGAGCCTGAATTGGGAATCTTTATGCAATCACAGTCCTTCATGACTTCTACGGCAGTTTGTCTGCATAAGGAATGCAGGGAAGGCACAGAGCAAAGGGATTGGCTTGAGCATGGAGCCTGCAACGCTTGCTTCTTGGCCAGTAGTGTTTTGTTTGTTACAGGGCAATGCCTTCAATGGGCATGCGGCAAGGACACAAGCCGGCCATCGAGAATCCTCAAATGAGAAATGTTTCTCATTAAAGATTCTTTTCTTAAAAAAAAAAAAAACAGTCCCAAAACAAACCTCCAAAGGTCTTTGTATGCAGCACAGACAGGTTTGGAGAGCAGAGCTGAGAATCTCCGTCAGTGCCCAGTGGAACATGCAGACTTGTGCCATGGGATCTGGCCAGGACTTCTGAACCAGAAGTGCTCAAAAACCAGGTCAGAAAGTTCCACGTTGGTGAGAGGTCTGAGGGATCTGGTCCCCACTTGGCTGTTAGGCAAAGATAAGTTCCAAGTTGCCCCCTTTCACTTCCCCCCGCTGGAGACAGCAGAGGCCTGGAGACACCTCAGTGCTGAGTGAGTTTTTCTCATTCCTGCTGTAGGGGCATCAGCCACACAAGGGGACAGCAGAGAGATGACATAAAAGACAACGGGAATTCCCTGCCCCAGGCTCCCACTGCACCCCTGGCTAGGTGGTGCCTGTCTCATTTCCGCTTCTAGAGGGAAGCCAATTCCCCACATGCAACACGTGCTGGCCTGGTGGGCTCATTTTCCAGCCTTTCCCACATTTGTTGCTAAGGGAACAAGGATTCTGATAGCAGCAGTTTTCAAACTAGGTAGGAACAGTTTGAGGTTTCTTCTTGTTTTTTACTTGTTTCTGACTTGCTCCTTTAGGTGATTTGTTTGAGGCCTTAGGGGTGAGGCTTGTGCTCCACTCTGCACCTGTTCCAGGGCTTCATGTTGCTGCTGGATAATCAGCATCTATTTCTATCCCCTGCTTCTCTGCCCAGTCTGCTCACGTAGCATTTACTCCCCTTTAAGGCTATGGTAAACTTTCTTCCGAACAGCGTCAAGGTAATGGATGTATCAAGTGCTTCTGGTTGGTAGACACTGAATCTAAGAACCATGTCTAGGAGCATCCTACTGACTGATAGGGACTTTTGTCCTTTTGGGGTAGAGCAATGAGTAGAAGGAAGGTTGTCTAGATTGATGGAACTCCCTGCTAGGAAGAGCTGGCTTTGTGGGCTCATCTATAAAATGAGAGTTCATGTCCTGTCTCCAAGGGTTGTTAAAAGGATTAAATGAGCATGTTTGTGGGCATACTTGCACCTGCATACAAGAGGTGCTCAACTGATGCTGCTGTTGTCATTGTATCAAATACATATTGTTATCATTCTCAATCAACAAGGGAGGCGATACCAGCATTATATTTAGGCTGGAAATTTTTAAAAAAATATATACTTCAAATTGCATTATCTCTGATTCTATAAATCGTGCCAAGCAGAGTGGCCTAACTTTGTAGCTACAGGACAAAAGCATTTTAGGGCACAATTTCTATGGGTCCCTACCCAATTCATACCTTCAACAGGTGAGTGCACTGACACTAGGTCAGGTGCTGGAAATCGGAATCCCCTCTAGGCAAAAAGATGGTCTTTTGGCCTTATTCTCCTCTCTCTGTTCGGTATTTGCACAGGAATAGACCCCTTCTTCCTCACACTCCATCAGGTCAAATGCTCAGAATTCTCCAGTTGTCTTAACCCATGAACCCCCTGAGAAAAACGGGAAGGATCCGACAACCACCTATTCACACTCCTGCTTTCCAGGTCATGGTTCCAACTGTCACGTGTGTTTTGACTCACTCAGAGGACATATTTGAGTTAGTTACCATCAATTAAAAATTGGAGATTTCACATAAAAATCCAAATTTCTGCCTTCTCTTGAAAAAGCAGAAGCATCTGCCAATATAAACCTACCTTCCACGTGGCTGAAATGGGTCAGAGCTAAGGACCAGGGGCCGGGACTCTCTAGTTTGCCCGCAGTCCCCACCACTCTGCGTCGTCTCTTACACTGCAGCCGGCAGTGAGCCGCCACTTACAATTGTGCTGCTGCTGCTGCTGCTGGTTTCACCACTTCACTCAGGTTGCTTGCTTGGTTCTTGTAGACATTCAGATTTGTGACTCTCGCTACTCTAGGGGTTTCCATCAAACAAACCTGTATTTGCATTTTAAGTATTTTATTAATAGCTAGGAAATGGAAGGTTCTTTCCTCTTATCAAGTCAATTTGGGGCACCAAAAAGTTGGTCAAAGTTGGTTCACTCTTTGAAGGTTTTGAAGGGGAACCTGGTTGTTATGTTAGAATGTTCTAGGGAGGGAGGACCAGAAAGGTCACGTGCCTCCTCTTTCCATCCCCAGGCAGGTTCCTCTAGTTCTGAGAAGGTGCTTCACGCTCAGGGAGGCCAGAATGAGAGATGTGCAAGGAGGGATGGACAGATGGAGGAACAGTGGTATCCCCTTCATCAGCTCCCCTGTGGATTGAGGTCCCCTTTTGGCCTGTGGATCTTTTCAGACCAGACTGCTCAGAGAGGCTTTCCCTTCATCCTCTGCCACGTGCTGGCCTCCTCGTCTTAGCCTGATTCCTGCTTCCTGAACCAGCCCCAAGCCTTCCAGACACTGATTTTATGCTTTCAGGTATATTGGACCTTATTTTACTTAATACATAATTATTTTTCTCTGATATTGTAGAATACACCCCTAGGTCTTCTTTATGAATTATACTCCATTTCTGAATATTCTGACCAAAAAAAAAATCACTAATATGTGTTTGCTATCCACAGAGGCACATCGTATGCTCTGTATGCTTTGAGCCAGGATGGTGGATTAAAGAATCCCTGGAGCTCACTGCTCTACCTATTATGTGGGGATAAGAAAAACCTTATGAGACATAAATGACAACTTCCTTCTGGAATCTTGAAGCTGTAAGTTCATCCTGATTGAAAGCTCAGCCCTGAGAGAGTCTGTGGCCAGCTTGCCCACAGGCCAGGGCTGTTGCCACAGTAGCATCACAACAATCTTTAAAAATAGATCACCTTTGAAAGCAGAGCAGATTTCCCTGTAAGCCCAGTACAGATTCTCTGGGCCTCGTAATAGCTATGTTTGGATGAAGATTAGCTGCATTTAAGAGTCAAAGATTAGAGGAAGGCTGGGGGCCTAGAACCAAAGGACGCTGGGGAAATCAGCAGAGTAGTGTAATTATAGATGATCAGATAAAACAAGGAAGGCTCTCTGGAGGGCCTGTGTCACAGCTCCACCTATTTACCTATCCAGAAGGCAGCTACTTTGTAGACCCAGGGGGACAGGAGGAGAGAAGGCTTGTTCTCACCGTGGTGCTCGGGCGTCCCAGAAGCGAGGGCAGCACGGGCGACAAAGTGTGCAGAGTCTGCTGCCTCCTCTTGAGAGGAGCTGCTACTCAGGACGATGAGATGTGCCTGTCACCACAGAAAGAAGAAACATGTTGTTAACATGTGTGGCAGCAGCAACCAGGAACTCAGTGTCCTTGCAGCGATAAGCAGAAAGCCAAGGAACCTTCGAGCAAGCTAGAAGAAATGATTTATGTGGAAGTGTAATTAACTCTCGGGAGAGCTGGCTTTTAAAAGCATTGAATAGTGGCGAGAATACTGGACACTGAATCCAGATGGCTCGATGCTATGGCCAGGGCCTGTCACTAAGTGAATCATTTAAAAGTCTGTGATCCTTTGAGTCTAGTGTCAGCAAAGAGGAGGGGGAAGTTTCGAGAAGTAAGGAGATGGATAAAAAGTGTCAATGCTGTGCAGAGGAAGTGGCCGCGCCCAGTCCCCTGTCTACTGGTCAGCCCCGAAAGTGGGACCCACCCACAGGTGTCAGCAGCCTTGCCCACAGAAATACAGACCCCTTCCTCGTGCCTCACCTCCCAGGAACATTTGCCTGCACCCTCTGCAAACTGGCCCATGGCCCTCCCTGAGCACGGGGTTCCTTGAAAATAAAGTCCATTTAAACAAACAAAAAAATATGATCTTATGAACATTAAATAATAATAATAATAATCTTTTCAAATAAAATAAAAACACGTCCTTTCAAATAAAAAGATAAAGTTACTACTCATCTCTCTGTCAATGTTTGAGTTTTAAAAATGCTATTAGTAATACGCTCACATTCCTCCATAAGCAGACACGGCTTGCCCATCAGGGGAGAGGCACGGGCTGCACAGCGTAGGCAGCACAGAGAGGTAAGATGTGGTGAAGGAATACAACACACTAACGTGAGTCGGTAGGTAGTTGGCAATTAATTGCCAAAAGAGTAACAGAAATGATAAAATACCACAAGTTTAAAGGAGGGAAACACTAGATTGTGATAGGCAAAACATACTAGCAACAACTAAGAATTAAGCTGCACTTTAATTCTTTTTTGTGATACTGATTTTAACTTTCTTGGTAATTTTTATTATCTTCATTTGACAGATGAGAAAACTGAGATTGCTGAATAGGTGACTTGCCTGAGATAGCACAGCTAACAAGAGATGGAGATAAGAGTCTGACCTTGACACTGACTTCAAATTCTGCTTTTTCTACCAAATCCTGAATGTTGCCATTCCCCCACCCTAGCCTGCAGTGGCAGACATCACTAATTGATGCCAGCACACTCCCCAGGGCCCCTGGTTTAGCCCCCAGGAGCTATGGACTCATCCATGGAAGCTGGCATAGGAGATGAAGTCATCCGGTTGAGCATCCTAACCTGGACCAAGCAGTTCTTGCTCCTCTGATGACCAGCTGAACACATTTCTGAGGTTGTAATCAGGATGGAGCTATCATTGACTCCAGACTGTCCCTTTATTCGTCCCATGTTAAAAATCTGCTGATCTACTAGCTCCACACTTTTTGTGATAGGGGCTACCCCAAATCAAGATTGCTGGTAAGAACTTTCATTGCTGTATTCGAACAGTTAGAATTTCTTCTTCATAAATGTTAACAATATCCTTTGCTTTAAAACTACTTTTCTTGTTATAGTACATGAAGAGTTGAATAAATGATTTCAGCAAGACCAAATTAGTCCTTGTCATTGATTTGGCATGAAAGGCCAGATCTAAAGCTCTGACTTGAAATGCTTTTAAAATAGCGGGCTGTCTGAAATGCAAGTGCATGTATGAACAGACAGCGGGAGCCACAGGGATAGCGTCACACTACTACATGCTCACTGTTCGGAGAAAGGAAAAGAGAGAGGAAACACCTCCCCACATCCAAAAAAAGATGAAATGCAAGTCGAGCCATGTTTACTTTGTGTTTTCCCCTTGGTTAACTATCACTAAAATCTACTATTTGAGGAGAATAATCATTGTGTGATTAGGTTTAACTCCTATTGTACAAAAAGACCTAACACACAATATTTTACACTGATTAAAACTCAAAATCAAAAAAGATTTTCTATTTTGTTTCTTTCTACCTAGTGTTATAATTCAAGAAAATAGAATAGATAGATGTCTATCAAAATTATTTTCAAATGAATAATTACATATTCTGGAAGTACTGTAAGTTGCTTTTTGCCTTGGAGATAGAAAGCAAGGTGTTTTCCAAGAGTAAAATTGCTCACGATATCAAGAAAGCAGGTCCTGAAAGCTTAAGGGAATCTGAATTTATCCCCACATGTCATGATCTCAACATTTTTCTGCATGAGATGCTAATATAAGCAAACATTTATTATTCATCTCAGAAATTCAGTCCTTGATCTAATTCATTATTTGATGTTCATGAAGCTTTTAAAAACCTAGAAGGGGGGGTGTCACCCATGATGTTTAAAATGTGCAAAATTAGCATCTCATTTATTCAGTGAAATTCAATTCAATTCAGTTTAATTTAATTCAGTCCTATTCAATTTATTTGCATTTTAAAATGCTTTCTACATGTCAGATATTGTGCTAATACTAGCAATTCATGAAAAAAATTAGGCAAGGATTTTAGTTTTAAAGGATAGTTACAAAGTATAAAATAGTTTCATTTCATGTACACTTACAGACACTGCCCCTCACTGGGTTTTAGCACCTGACTCAACAACTTTCTCCCTCTCCTACCCTACTCCTGTCATCCTTTTCAGGGATTTCAGTATCCATGAGATTGGCAGGAAAGAGATGGCACATGTGAACATGTTAATAGAGGAAGAGAATCAAAAGAATGATGGTTGGCACAAAAGAAACTCAAGATGGGCATGGAGGCCCCTGAGGCAAGGCAGGCTAAAGAAGGGGGCATTTGCTATAACTGGAAGGACGGAGCACGGGGAAAGGAGCAGGGCCTTGCAGTAGAGGGTCGCAGCCCACCTGCAGGGACCTTGCCGGGAGGGCTGGCGATGGATGCCCTGTCTCCACTCCTTCCTCGTCCAGGCTGTGTGCCTCTCAGTCGGAGGCCAAGGGTAAGGGCACCGGCACTGAGACAGTACTTACAGGCCAGCCTCTGGGGCACAGAGCAGGGCTGAGAGGGACTCAGTGTGGAGCTGAAGGCGCAAAGGAGAATGCCCAGCAAATGACCCAGCTAACACCTTGGCCTCTCAGGTTTCTGACAGACTCATTTTCCTCTCTGCTCTCAGCCGCCCATTCCCACAGTCACACTCCGTGCCTTATCGTTGCTTACTCTGTGCTACCTCTGGGTCCTCCAGCTCACACACCTGCTTTGACGGTTGGGGGGACCTCGCTTTATTCCATCCATGTAGCTCCTAGTTCCCTGCTCCACTTCCCCCATGTTCTCATCAGCCATCTGCCTGCCCCCTGCTGTCCCTTCCTTCTCGTCCAGCTTAGAGTGTACCATCCATTGCATATATGGAAAATGTCCTCAACTCCAATGAAGCATTACTGGAGATGGTGAAAAATGGGGGACCATTTAAATATCCATCAGCAGGGGAATGAATACACTGTGATTTGTCCCACAAGGATTGACTCTATCTATATATATTAACATGGTTATATTTCAAAAGCATACCACTGAGTGGAAAAAAACCACTTGCAAATGGATGCAAACACCATGGCACCATTGATTTTGAAGCTTCTTTTTTGGAGCAGAAGAAGCCAAACAAAATCTTCCATGGTTTTCTGACATACTCAGCAGACAAGTGAGGGGCTGCTCTCAAGGAAGCAGGTGGAGGAGGCCTGGGAGCCCACCTGCTTGCTCCCACCAGGCTGCCCCAGAACAATCTCCATGGGACATGAGGGCTCAGGGTGACACAGACTGAGAACTACAGCACACACTGGCAGTGAGTCCTCCTGAGGAGGGAGTGCAAAGTTGGCTGACCAAGCTAGTGATTAGATTAGACTACACACAACCTTTCCAAACTCAACCACTGTTCACAATTTTGGAACAATGCTTCTTTTGCTAAGAGAATGTAAATACTCTGCTATATGCATCTGAGAGCATTGACAGACTAGGAACCACAGTTCACAGAATTACAGGAGTCCTACTTGCCTCTCCTGGCTCTCCGCAGGAGCCCAAGTAATGAAACTGTGAGGATCTGTCACTGACCACACTCACTTCTTTTCCTCATTATTTATTAATCTCTCCAGGGCTTCCGTTTCCCCTCACATCTTTGCTGTTTTCAATATCTTACGGTTATCTGTTTGTCAATTATCATCTTGAAACTAAGGAGGAATGTTTAATACTTCCAAATATCTCAGGCTGCTAGAATGTTGGACAGGGTTAAAAAAAAACCAAATAAACAAACTTTAATATCCCCCATTGAACAAGGTCATTATTTGAAAAAACTCATTTGCAAAACCAACTATCTCAGCCCCTGCCAAGGTGCAGAGCAGCTGTTCCATTCTGGTGCCCCTTGTGCATTCTGGGGGGAACCACCGATTCCTCACGCCAATCTAGTTGCCAACAGATGTGGCCAGAGCCAGAGCTGGCAGACTCTTATCTAACCGGGCCTGTCCCCTTGGATTTGTAAAATGTGTAATATTTCTTGAAGAGAAAGTTTGATGACAAGTAAAAGGATGAGAGAATATTTGTTTTCGCAGGCAGAACCCCATCATATGAACACTCAACTTAAAACCCTGGGAAGGCCTGAGTGTGGAATCCCAGCTCTTGGGGACAGGGTGGGTGCCAGGGGAGGAAGGGGATAGTTCCCTGCCCCCAGTTCATAACAATTAGGGGATCACTGACAGAGAGAAATCTCCTCTCTTGCAGCAAAGTGGAAAGTAAGTACACAAGCAGCCCAAGGTAAATTTGTGGAGTTAAACTGAACATATTTACTTTGGAGACAAGAACACTCAAGGGGAAGACAATAGAAGTCTTCAACTTAGTAACATCCAGGATCTCTTTGCAGAGCTGAGGCATGACACTGGGGAGGGACAGAGGGAAGGAGGGCACAGACACAGATTAAGCACCTGCCTTTGCCAGCTGTGGTGTTAAGTGAATTACAGGCACTACCTCGCTTCATCTCAAAATGACCAGTGAAGTTAACAGCCCGATTTCTAGAAAGGGAAATGAAGCCTCAAGAGATTAAGCCATTGGCTGAAGGTCACATGGTGGGTTAGTGGCAGAAACAGATTCAGACTAACGTCTGTAATTCCAAATTGCAGACTTTTCTAGTCTAACGCCTGGTTGTTGGGAGGGAAGAAGTTACAGAAAGATGATTTTCTAATCAATGTAATGAAGAACTATTTAAGGGTCAGAGGAAGAGGTTGCTAAACAGCAGATTTTGTCCAGAATTGGAGCAGGCTGCGTAGGGAGGCAGTGAGATACCAGTATGTGGATGCCCAAGCAGCTTCTGAGTGCTTTGAGGGACAGAAAAGCAGCAGATGGTGAATGGAGCAGATGTTAAGGTGCCTTCCAACAAGAGTCTATATCTCTCCTTTGATTCAAGTTTGTGCCTTAATTCAACAGAATGAAGTTCACTTGTCATAGGGAGGCGTGAGCTTGCTATGCTTCTTTTATAACAGACCAGCTGTGAAGCCGCATCGCTTTCCCTCGCAGCCCTGCCAAAGCTGGCCATTCCACGCTTCAGCCTTAAGCTGACACCCTTATGCAAGACAGGGTCAGGTTGCAGCCCCTGGTCGCCACTTCCTCTCCTCTCCCATCTCTGCCGAGTAGGGAAGCCTCTCATGGCCACACACACCATGGGGGCGTGGGGCAGCCGGGGAGCCCTGCCTAAGGAAAAGATGGAGCTGGGAATCCCTGGGGGATTAGATGGTGGGTCATCATAGGGGCACAGAGCATTGGAAGACTGAGTTCTGAGGGCCCTGGGCTAAGCCAGTTTCTTTTAATAGACAGAGAACGTCCTCAATGGCAGCTCTCCAGCTGTCAATTTTAGCTCCTCCAAAGGCTGGGGAGAAAAAGCCCTACTCTCTGTAAGGGTTAGCACCAAAATAGATGTCTCAAGGGCTTATCTGTTCTTCTGGTTGCAAGTGTGTTTCTTAAAACTGAACTAGATTTTTAAAT
Source organism: Avahi laniger (assembly GCA_963575035.1). Classification (NCBI taxonomy): domain Eukaryota; kingdom Metazoa; phylum Chordata; class Mammalia; order Primates; family Indriidae; genus Avahi; species Avahi laniger. Next base: position 30,145 of record CAUYSK010040149.1, on the reverse strand, counting down.
GATAGGAGTATTACCTGTATACAATTTTTAAAAATCTTAAGTGGGAGAAAAGAACAAACAATTAAAATTAAAAACACTCCTTCCTTGTGTCTGCATGCCTTACCCTCTCTTTCCCCCATTCCCAGTCTGACTCCTTGCAGCTAATGGCTATGAACGTTTTCTTGTATATGGTTCCAGAAAACACACACACACACACACGCACACACACACACACACACAGGATCACAACCTGGCCACACCCCTGGGCTCCAGCCACAATTTAAATTGTGGTTTAATTGTGGACAGTTTAAATTGCATGTCTTTAATAATGAGTGAGGCTGAGGATTATTTTTGTATGTTCATTGGCCATTTGTGTTCCTTCTATAAATTGTTCCTGTCTTTTATCCATATTTCTAATGAGTTGTTTTTTCATCTATATTTTATAAGAATTCTTTGTATATTTTCCTCTCAGACATTTATTTTTTGACTTTATATTGTCACAGAGCCATTTTTCGTTTTTATGCTGTCAAATTTATCACTCTTTCTTTCTCTTTTTTTTCCTCCTCTGTCTCCTAACCTATACCCATCTGTACATATGCAGAGGAAAAATGTTCAACAAGTGTTAACACAGGCTATTTCTAGGCAGGAGGTCTGGGTTGACTGGTGGCTCATATCTTTGTACTTTTCTATATGGCTTGATTTTTTTTAAAAAAAAATAAAGAGCATGCATCATTTTTATAAAAAGCAGTTGTTACAAAGATCTCCTTTGTGGCTTTGGATTTATGTCATTCTTAGAAAATGTTTATAATGAATCAAATCACAATTTCATTCTATATCTTTCCTAATTTTAAACGAAAGTCTTGAATTTTAAGAGGCTTTTAAAATTAAAAATAGCATTACTCTGATGATTTATAACAAATGAATCGCACATTACAGCAAATACGCAGCAAATAATAAGAGCCAGTCAGACGCGCTGCCGTTTGCTGAGTGCTCTGCACCTGCCGCGTGTGAGCATCCAGCAGCCGTCACCCCAGGCCTGACCAAGGCCAATAATTTGCCCAGAGCTGGAACCCAAAGCTAATTTTCTGACCCCAAAGCCTTCAGCAGAGCAACTGATAAATTCAAAGATTTCATTATACTTTGCAAATCTAGATTTCCTAAATTTGGGAACTACTGAGTGGCAGAGCTACCCTGAAAACTGAAAAGAGGGATATGCAATTCGAGCGCTAGAGAAGAGAAAAGCAATCCAAGCTAGTGCAGTGCTAATTTATACACATACCCGTAAACACACTCTTACTCACATAAGTGAAATCCTGTGATTTTTCTTTTGGATAGGAAAATAAGGTTTTATTGCCAAAATCTGCCATGAGAAGTTTCAGAAGCAATCACATTTCCATGGTTTTCTCACAGACCCCTGCTGCATAGAGACGGATGGGGTGGATGACGGCTCTTTCATCAGACCCTGGGACTGCTGCCTTCCTTGGGTGGTGGTTCTGCAGGACTTGGTTTAATTTTCTCCATTTTAATGGGTTAGTTCCTAAAATACACTGGAACTTTTCTACATTCTACAGGAAATAAAAGGTCTTTTCTCTCTGGGTGTTTCTCTCACTCCAAAGGAATGAAGAATGAAAAACAACAGGGAAAATAACAAAACCTCTTTGTGTGTACTTAATAAACGGCTTTTAGACACAGGTTCCCTGGGAAGGCTGTGGCCACATTGTACCTTTCTGTATCTTAGGTAAATCTCCTAAAGAAAAGGGAAGCATTAATAAATGTTTAATAATTAAATAATTTAATAATTACTGTTAATAAATAGAAGTTGCTTGTACTGGCAGCAGGCCTAATAGTTCACACAGTATTTTCCATTTTGAAACTTTGAGCAGTTCTGTGAAGTGGATAGGGTCTTTTGTAGGGTTTTTTTCTCTTTTTTTTTTTGTAAGGAGCAAATGACTTGTCTATAATTAAACAGCTGGTAAACAGAATAGTCTTGACTCTAACCCAGATTTTCTGACTTTAAATCCAATGTTTTCTCACTTCACCAAGCTATCTCTTTAATGATGATCTATATTTATTTAAAATACTCTCTAATGTTTATTAACCTCAAGAATAAACAGCAGTGAACGTCACCTATCAAACTTTACAAGTATTATAAAAATGAGTGAATTCCTTTATAACTTGGATACAGGGAAATCCTAATTTAGACTGAAAATCTAAATGTAATACCAGGAAAGTTTGAGAATTCGAACACATTAAGAAAATTTGCATGGCAAAAAAAATAGCACTAATAAATGAGTTAAGCAAGATTGCAGGCTACAAGATGAACACATAAAAATCATTTATATTTCTGTGCATGAACAACCAGAAAAGGAAATCAAGAAAACACTGCATTTGTAATAGCATCAAAAAGAATAAGATACTTGGGAATAAATTTACCAAAAGAAGTACAGAATTTATACTCTAAAAACTATAAAACATGGTTGAAAGAAATGAAAGAAGACATAAATAAATAGATATCCCATGTTCAACCACTGAAAGACTTAATGTTGTTAAGATGTCAATACTTCCCAAATGGAAATACAGATTCAATGCAATCCCTACCAAAATCCCAGTGGGTTTTTGTTGTTGTTGTTTTTTGTAGAAATTGACAAGCTGATCCTAAAATTCAGGTGAAAATGTAAGGGACCCAGAATAGCCAAAACAATCTTGAAAAAGAAGAAGAAAGAGATTCACACTTATTGACTTCAAAACTTACTACAAAACAATAGTAACTGAGAAAATGTAATCCTGACATAAGGATTATATTCAATGGAATAGTTCAATGGAATAGAATTGAAAGTCTAGAAATAAACCCTTACATTTATGGTCAATTGATTTTGACAAGAGTGCCAGGATAATCCAATGGTGAAAGGACAGTTCTTTCAATAAATAGTGCTGGGACAACTGGATAGCCATGTGTAAAAAAATGAAGTCAGACCCCTACCTCACACCACACACAAAAATTAACTCTAAATGAATCAAAGATCTAAGTGTAAGAACTGAAAACTATAAAAACTCTTAGAAGAAAATATAGATGTAAGCCTTCATGAACTTGGATTAGGCAATGGTTTCTCAGATATGACACCAAAAACACAAGAAAAAAAAAGAAAAAAATAGACAAATTGGACTTAACCAAAATTAAGAACTGTTGTGCTTAAAAGGACATTTTCAAGAATGTGAAAAGACAAGCCACAGATTGGGAGAAAATATTGACAAATCATATATCTGATAAGGGTCTAGTATCTAGTATCCAGAATATATAAAGAATTCTTATCAATCAATAAGAAAAAGATAAATAACCCTATTTAAAAATGTGCCAAGCATTTGAATCAACATATCTTCCATGAAGATATAAAAATGGCCAGTAAGTATACAAAAAGATGTGCTACATCATTAGTCACTTCTCTTGAAATTCAAATAAAAAACCACAATGAGATATTACTTCACACTTACTATCATGACTAAAATAAAAAAGACAGACCATAACAAGTGCAGGTGAGCTTATGTAGAAAACGGAACTCTCATAAATTGCTGGTAGGATTGTAAAATAGTGAGGCTATTTTGGAAAACAGTTCAGCAGTGCCTCAAAAAGTTAAATATAGAGTTACCACGTGACTCAGCAATTCCACTCATGTCCTTATATCCAAGAGAACTCAAAACATATGTCCACGTAAAAACTTATACATGAAGGTTCATAGCAGCATTACTCATAACAGCTCCAAACTGGAAACAACCCAAATGTCCATCAACTGATGAATGGATAAATAAATATGATACATCTGTCTAAAGGAATATTATTCAGCCATAAAAAAGAATGAAGTACTGATGCATGCTAAACATGGATGAACTTTGAACACATTATGCTAAATGAAAGACATCAGACAGAAAGGCCACATATTACATGATTCTACTTGCATAAAATTTCCAGAACAGGTAAATCCATACAAACTGATAGTAAATTGGTGGTTGCCAGGGGATGGTGGGAGGAGAGAATGGGGAATGGATGTGGGGTTTCTTAAAAATGTTCTGGGCCGGGCGCGGTGGCTCACACCTGTAATCCTAGCTCTCTGGGAGGATGAGGCGGGCGGATTGTTTGAGCTCAGGAGTTCGAAACCAGCCTGAGCAAGAGCAAGACCCCATCTCTACTAAAAATAGAAAGAAATTAATTGAACAACTAAAAAAAAATATATAGAAAAAACTAGCCGGGCATGGTGGCGCATGCCTGTAGTCCCAGCTACTCGGGAGGCTGAGGCAGGAGGATCGCTTGAGCTCAGGAGTTTGAGGTTGCTGTGAGCTAAGATGATGCCACGGCACTCTAGCCCGGGCAACACAGAGAGACTCTGTCTCAAAAAAAAAAAAAAAAAAAAAAAAAAAAAAAAAAAAAATGTATCTAACCTTTATTTAAACACTGAAACCCAATAAATTTAATAGCAGAGAGCATTGGAAGCTGTCCTAGGGCATTATAATTTAATAAGAATAAAGGTAATATTGGTTGGATATTTTCAAAAATGTTTTACCTGACAGACACACACACACACTTGGATATGAGAGTGAAAAATATCAACACCAGGAATGGATATGACCATATGAATGGAAAGGAATGCATATGAAAGGAAAAATAGGTCAATGGTCGTTTGATTGAGGGATGATGGTGGGAGATCATATCAATGACATGAAGGGAAAAAATTAACAATATTGGAAGCAGCAAAAACATGCCAAATATTTAATATTGGCCTAGAAAAATGCTAATATGAAGGCTACTTACCCATGTTTTCTGAAAACTAAAATCACAAAAAAGAAATAGGTTAGAATGTACTTTGGTTACTAGTCAAAAATGAAAAAGAAGTAGGTTGGAAGAATTACAAGGAAGCAAATGCTAAAAGAATAGTAAAGATATTGACTTTTCTGGTTATGTTCTAGAAATAACTAAAATTAATTTTTCAAAAGACAGAACATTAGACACAGATACAGGAAAAATATATAAATTCCTATTAGAAGAGAATAAAAATTTAAATTATGGCAATATAGAGAATCAAGCAAAGAAAAGCTTCTCTGCCTTTTAAGATGTCAGGAAGTTCTAGGACCTGCCATGAGAAGACAAACTTGTCAAGGTCTCAAGAGATGTGACTTTAAGAAATAGTCTCAAGGTTGAATTGTATGAAATGATATTATGAGGGAATCAGCCTATTCAAGGAGACTAGGAGCCTGGTGTGGTGAAAGTAGGAGCTTTTGACTCAGGCAAGATTTAAAGTCTGTCTTAGAACCTTTGTCAAGGTGTTCATCCTTCCTGAGTCTCAGTATTCTCATCCATAAAGCGAGGCTAATAATAAGATTTACCCCCACAGAGTTGTTGGGTAATTAGATGATATAACATATGTAAAGTGTCTGGAACATGGCAAGCATTCAGCATATGATAGCTGTTATATTGAGTATAACTACAATGCTTTTTAAAGAGAGATGAGGGATATCAGAAACTGGATACCACTGACATTATTAAATGGGACTACATAAAATTAATGGTAAACTATACCCCAAATAGGCAACACTAACAGTAGGCCTTAGTCAGAGATAACTGATAGACTTGGACTTGGGATATGGCCCAAAAAATGCCCATAGAAGGAGGAAGAAGGGAGATTTATTGAGTGCATGAAGAAAAATCCATTTGTTTCCTAACAAATCTTGACGTTCTCCTCAAGCCATGGTAGGGTGGAGCATATAATATGTACCTTGTGTTTCCTTATGAGCACTTTGCATTGTCTGACATAGCCCCTCCCCCACCCCTTCACAGCCACACCGGACTTCTTGCTATGCTTCAAACATCCCAGGCCTGCTCCCACCTCAGGGCTTGTTCACCTGCTCTTCTCTCCCCTTGGAGCTCTCTTTCCCAGTATATCCGCATGACTTGTACCTCACTTCCTTCAGGTCTTTCTTCCAATACCACCTTCTCAGTGACAATTTCCCTGAGTGTCCTGTTTGAAGTGGCCCTTAGCACTGCTTACCACCTTTCCCTCCTTATGCCATTTCCCCAGTGGCACTTTTCACCATCTGATATTCTGTCTAATGTAAGATTCACAAGGACGGAGATTTTACCTCTATTGTTCAGTGTTATATACTCAGTGCTCAGAACAGTGCTGGCACGTAGTAGGAGCTTACATAAATTTTTTGAAAGAATGATTTTATTCAATGTCAATGCAATCACATGTTTAGAATCAATGAACAGAGAATTTAGAATGAAGGGGGTGGGGAAGAGAAATGAACGTGAATTGAAGAGTGAGGCAAAGTCTCCTATAGAGCTCCTTCCTCTCTGTGTTGTCTGCAGATTCATTAACAAGGTCTACAGATCAGTGGAAATAAAAAAGGAACAGTTGATTACAGCTGCATGAGACCAAACCATTAAGTCTGATTCAGATTCGAGGTCACTTTTACTTTGGTTTATTCTCAAAGCAGTAGATCAGCAGTACAGAAGATCAAATGAGATAAGGATGTGGGAGTGGGCTCGGCTTCCCAGGCTTTGCTTGCATCTCTCAAAGCCATGCCCTCAGTTCTCTCGTGCTGGCAGCTCGCGTGGAGATGTCAACAAGGCCAGAGGTGTTGGAAACATTGAATTTTTTGTCTTTCACATCCTTACTGTTTTGGACTAAATATTTGTGTCCCCCTCCCCCCCACCAAAATTCATACGTTGAAGCCTTAACCCTCAACATGACGTGTTTAGAGATGGAGCTTTTGGGAGGTAACTAGGATTAGACGAGGTCATGAGGGTGGGATTCTCATGATGGGATTAATGTCCTTATAACAAGAGACACCAGAGAGCTGGCCTTAATTTTATCTCTCTCTCTCTCTCTCTCTCTCTTTCTCTCTCTCTCTCTCTCTCTCTCCCCCCCCTTCACTTCCCTCCTTCTCTTTCTTTCTCCTTGTCATTCAAGCACACAAAAGGCACATATCTGCAAGCCAAGCAGAGAGCCCTTAATGGAACCTGACCATGCTGGCACTCTGATCTTGAACTTCCAGACTATAGAACTGTGAGAAATAAATTTCTCTTGTTTAAGCCACCCAGTCTGTGGTATTTTGTCACAGCAGCCTGAAATGACTGAGATACTTAGTATTTAGCACTCAGGAACAACTCACACTATGCATAGTGTAGTATTCCGACAAGCATATCATTTGGGTGCAATGACTATGTTTTTCTAAAACTTGAAACTCTTGCTTTGCTGAATTTGATGGAGCATTCTTGACTTTTCTGCACCCATACTAAAGGGCCTAGGAGTTTTCCATTTCAGTCCACCTTGAGGTTTCCTTTGGTCAGGCCTAGTATGGCCAACCATACCAGTCACAGCTGATACAGCTAATGTCTTATATCACTTCTTCAAAGCAGAAGATAAAAGGCAGCATGGATTAAAAATATCTAAAGACTAGGTTTAAGAGGCAGGAGCCAAAATTGGTGAAACAGAACATAAAGATATAAATACGGGGATTCAAGTGAAAAAGTGCCAAAGTTTAAGATACAAAGGTGGAAGAAGGGCTCAGCTGAATTCTTGACAATTGTTTGAAGGGGAAGATGATGCTAAAATAAATTGGGCTGTGGGAATAAGGGCATCAAAAAAGGAAGAGACCATCTGGAGGATTTGGGAGCTTGTCATTAGGAAATTATAGGACTGATCAAGAACATTCTGGTGCCAGTTCCCTGTTCATTTCATGGCTCCTTTCGAAAATGTGTAGGCCTGCCAGGGAAGGACGATTGGCATGAGCTTCTGGATTTATAGTCAGAAGGCAGCTTGCCACCAGAGAAGGGAGGGCTGAACATTTTCAATACAGACTTACGTGGTAATTTCATGTTTTAGCACTTCAAGTTTAAGAAGGCAGAAGAAAGTGATTGGAGGCTAGCTCCAACCTACCAGTCCAGAATATGCTACACAAGAGCCTTTCAGCCAAGATTATGAGAGGAAAAATGAAGAAACAAGTTAATGACCATAAAGAGAGCTTATAGGGTCCTATTCAACAGAGTGAAGCAATGAGGATCAAGAACAAAAACTATAATTTTGGGATGAAACAAAAGGTGAGCACATCTTAGAAAAGTGGTAGATGAAGAAGGAAAATAATGAGTACTGGAGCATACTGACTTAATGAGTAATTATGGGCTTTTTATTATGTTTACATATGGAAAATGCTGAAGTATAGATATGCATAATATATAGCTACATTTTAAAATAATGAAGGACACTAATAGGTATAAAATAATATGTACAAAACTGAAAATATTCCAAATGTTTACGAATGTGAGGTTGTAGAAATGTTGTCCTAGTAATATCTCAATTATGCAGCATATTTATTAAGTAAATGTATAAATGTTTCATTAGATATTCTATATAAGTGAGGGCTCCAAGTAAAGAAAGGAAGCACTTGAAGTATTTTAAATTTTAAAGTGATAAAACTTAAAGAAAAACTTTCTACTAAATATTCTATTATTTTCTATCCTCATGTAGTACTCTACATTAAAGATCATTTTCTTGATGAGGCAGGGTCATGCCTTAGCATCAATTCTCGTATAGTGACTGTAAAGAGTACTGAGGTTTGTACAACTGCTTGCCCTTACACCAACTGACTCCATATTACTGAGCTATTCTAGTGTGTGTTTCTTGGTTTAATAGAAGGAATGACCATCTAAGAGTAGAAAGAGTTGGATTTTAGTCCTGACTTTGTCATCTACTATAGTGCAGCTTTGGGAAGATCATTTAACTTCTTAGAACTTTAGTGTACTAATTTATAAAATGGGGAGAACAATATCTGCCCAATTTATCTTCTAAGATCACGTGAGGAGCAAAAATAATGCAATTAATATACTTTATACTTACAAAACACTGTTTTCGTTACTGGTAGCAGTCATGTCATCTCTACTGTAGGGTTTCTCAAAGTGTGAGCTGGGGACCATTTGCTTCTGAGTGGGACCATTTAAAAATTCAGATTCTAGGGCCCCACTCTCGATCTAATGAACTTAATTTTAGTTTTGGGACAAGAGATATGTTTTTATTAATAAGGCCCCAGGTCATGCTGATGAACACAAAGGTTTGGAAATGCTGATCTATTGCCTAGTGAGTCTGGAAGATGTCGCTTCTAATCTGCATTCTGTATCTCTACCATTGCTGCTGCCTTCTCTCTGTTCTTCTTTCTTTTATTCTTTTTTGTCATCTTTCCTGACCAGTTTTGCTCCTGTGGAGTTTCTATAGTCATCATCAATAAATGGGAAAGCTCTTGTCTACTACAATCATGTTCTAAATGTTAAAGTAACAGGAGGTAGAGAAGAGCTAGAACATTAATGGTCACCAGAGATGATAAGGATTTGTACTTGGTAATTTGATAATTCAGCTTCATCATCTAAATTTCAGGTCGTGAAACATGAAGTGGGGTGGTGACTCTAACTCATATCAGATTTCTTAATTCTCTCCATGAGTAAATTGTCATTTTCTGTTGTAAAAATAATAACAATTAAAAGGCTTTGACTTGTTTTTGTTTTAGTATTTCAAGGTAGCTTTTAGAACAGCAAAAGTGGGGGCTAAGATGTGAGAACTTTTCTTTGTTAAACTGTACTCGTTCTATATATCTACTCTTTTACCAGCTATGAGGTAGAAGAAAACAGAGTTTAGCATTCTTTCTGATCAAACAGTAGTCATAAATGATCCAAAGCCACTCAAAATTTGATATGTTCGCTGGCTTTATTAATTCCCTTGCCAAATTCCAAAAACTTTACTAAATTAGAGTCAGAGTACATATTTAAGCAGAATACATATTGACTGCTTAAATGTGGAAGAATACAATCTTATATATTATAATTTAAGATAAGAAATCTCACCTGCTTCACCACCTAGAAGCCATATTGACAATTCTTCTAAAGTATAGTAGTCCCTCTTTATCTGTGGGGCATATGTTCCTAGTCACCCAGTGGATGCCTGAAACTGTGGATAGTACCAAACTCTCTATATATTATGTTTTTTCCTATATAGTGCATACATATCTATGATAAAGTTGAATCTATAAATTAGACACAGTAACAGGTTAAAAACAACCAATAATAAAATAAAACAATTATAATAATATGCCAATATCACTATTCTTGCACTGTGAGGCCATTATTAAGTAAAATAAGGGTTTCTTGAACACAAGCACTGCAATGCTTTGAAAGCCAATCTGATCACTGAGACAGCTACTAAGTGATTAATGGGCAGGTAGCACAAACAGCATGGATATGCTGGACAAAGGGAGGGTTCCTGTCCTGGGTGAGATGGAGCAGGACAGCTCAATATTTCATTATGCTATTCAGAACAGTGTGAAATTTAAAACTTAGGAATTGTTTATTTCTGGAATTTTTCATTTAATATTTTTTGACTGTGATTGAGTAGGTGGAGGTAATTGAAACCATGGAAAGTGAAATTGTGGATTGCTGCTTAGATAGTGACAAAATATTGGAAAATTAGCAACAACAGACTATTTCTATGTTAAATCAAATCTTAGTCACACCTATGCAAGTTCAAGTGACTTGTTTATCTTTTAAACTCGTCTCTTGCCACAACTATCTTACAAAGGAAAATGCATCAAACTAAAAGCATATTTCTCAGCAGACACATTACAAGCCAGAAGGGATTGGAGGCCCCTTTTTAGTCTTCTTAAATAGAGTAACTGACAGCCAAGGATTTTGTATCCTCCAAAACTAAGTTTCATAAATGAAGGAGAAATACAGTCTTTTCCAAACAATCAAATGCTAAGGAAAATTGTCACCACTAGAGTTGCCCTACAGGAAATGCTCAAAAGTGCTCTGTACATGGAACAGAACAACCAAATCTCACCAGAGTAAAAACACCTGAAAGCTAAAGTTCATAGCTGTTATAAAACAGTAGCACAAGGGGGAAACAAAAATGAAACAACAAAATATCACTTAACATGATTAACAGAACAGTATCCCACATATCAATATTAACACTGAATATAAATGGTCTTAATGCTCCACTTGAAAGACATAGATTCATTGAAGGGATGGAAAAAGTACAACCTATACATATGCTGTCTCCAAGAAACACATCTAACTTGCAAGGACTCTCATAGACTGAAGATAAAGAGGTAGACAAAAATGTTCCACACAAATGGAAACCAAGAGTGAGCAGAAGTAGCTATTCCCACATGAGATAAAATAGATTTAAATCAACAATAGTAAGAAAAGACAAGGACAGTCGCTACATAGAGATAAAGGGAGCAATTCAGCAAGAAGATATAACAATCCTGACTATACATGCACCTAACACAGCAGCTCTCAGATTCATAAACAAATTCTCTTAGATCTAAGAAAAGAAATAAAGAATAGCATCATAATAGCCAGGCACTTTAACACTCTACTGACAGAACTGGACAGATAATCAAGGTAGCACACCAACAAAGAAGCAATGAACTTAATCATTGCTTTATAATAGATGGACCTAAAAGACATTAACAGAATATTCTACCATAAAACTACAGAATATACCTTATCATCAGCTAATGGGATGTCTTTCAAGGTAGATTGTATGTTATGCCATAAAACAAATCCCGGTAAATTCAGAAAAATTGAAATCATCCCATATATGTTCTCAAACCATAGTGGAATACAACTAGAAATCAATTCCAAGAAATTCTCAAATCTACACAGCCATGGAAATTAAACAACATGCTGCTAAAAAATCCTTGGGTCAATGATGAAAATACAGTGAAAAACAAAAGATTTTTTGAACTGAACGATGAAGAGGACATAAGCTTCCAAAATCTATGAGATACAGAGAAAAAGCAGTGCTAAGGGGAAAATTCATAGCCTTAAATGTTTACATCAAAAAGACAGAAAAATGTCAAATTAACAACCTAATGTCACACCTCAAGGAAATAGAAAAAGAATAACAAACCAAATCCATAGCCAGCAGAAGAATAAATAGCAATCTCAAAGCAGAAATAAATGAAATGGAAACCAAATACACACACACACACACACACACACACACATAAAGAAACAACAAAACAAAAAGTTGGTTCTTTGAAACGATACACAAAATTGATAAACCATGGGCTAGAGTAACCAGAAATAGAAGAAAAAGTACTCAAATAAGCTCAATCAGAAATGAAAAAGTAGACATTACAATTGATACCACAGAAATATAAAATATCATACATGACTACTATGAAAACCTCTATGTACGCAAACTAGAAAATCTAGAGGATATGGAAAAATATTTGGAAACATACAACCTCTGAAGCTTGAATCAGGAACAAATAGAAATCCTAAATAGATCAATAATGAGTAGTAAGAATGAAGCAGTAATAAAAAAAATCTCCAAACAAACAACAACAACCAAAATCCCTGGACCAGATGGATTCACAACCAAATTCTATCACTCAGAAAAAGAAGAACTGGCACTAACTTTACTGAAACTGTTCCATAATATTGAGAAGGAGGGAGCCCTCCCTAACTCATTCTACAAAGACAGTATCACCTTGATACTAAAGTCAGGAAAGGACACAGCAAAAATAGAAAACTACAGACCAATATCCCTTATGAACATTGACGCAAAAATCCTCAACAAAATACTACCAAATCTAATTCAACAGTATATCTAAAAGGCAATTCACCACGATCAAGTGGGTTTTATCCCAGGGATGCGAGGATAGTTCAATATATGCAAATCAATAAATCTGATTCGCCACATAAACAGAAGTAAAAACAAAAACCACATGATCATCTCAATAGATGCAGAAAAAGCATTCAATAAAATCCAGCACTTGTTCATGATAAAAATCCTCAAAAAATTAGGCATAGATGAAACATACCTTAAAATAATAAAACCTATATATGAGGAAAGGAACACTCATACACTGTTGGTGTTACTGCAAATTAGTGTAACCTTTATGTAAAACTGTATCGAGATTCCTCAAAGAAATAATATTAGATCTGCCACTCAATCCAGCAATCCCACTCCTGGGTATCTATTCAAAGGAAAGGAAGTCATTATATCAAAAATATAACTATACTCGAATGTTTATTGCAGCACAATTCACAATTGCAAAGATATGGAATCAGCCTAAGCACCCATCAACTGATGAGTGAATAAAGTAAATGTGGTGTGTGTGTATATATATATATATATATATATATATATATATACACACATATACACATACATACACCATGGAGTGCTACTCAGCCATAAAAAGGAATGAAATAATGTCTTTTGCAGCAACTTGGATGGAACTGGAGAACATTATCCTAGGCAAAGTATCTCAGTAATGGAAAAACAAATACCACATGTTCTCACTAATAAGTGGGAGCTAAAGGATGTGTATGCATGGTGATATAGTTGTGTAAAGGACATTAGAAACCAGGAAGTGAGGAGGGTGGCAGAGGGTGAGGGATAAAAACATATCTGTTGGTTACAATGTACACTACTCTGGTGACAGGCATACTAAAAGCCCTGCCTTCAGCATTATACAATTCATTCACGTAAGAAAAACACTTATAGCCCCTTAATATTTTGAGATAAAACAATAAATATTTGATCAAGAAAAAGAATGAATAAACACATATTACCTTATTATAAAGACTACATTTAATGACCTTATTATTCATTGCAAATTCTTTTTTGGAGGAAAGAACAAATATTAATTTCTTACAGACTCTTGGTATGACCATATCCAAGCCCTTTTGTATGCCAGGCACAGTTTGGAGCTTGGGGTATGGTTCTGGGACCAGACCAAAGAAATTTTACATTTTCATGGGGCTCAAGGTAGGTTCAGTGAGATCATAAATAAGTAAATAACCTAACAAGATAATTTCAAATGTAAATAAGTATTATAAGACAGTAGAACTTAATGATAAGATGGACATGGGTGGAGAGTGGGAGAAGAGGGCTACTTTAGGCATCTGTGCAAGGACTCAGTCCCTCAGATTTATTTCATATGTAGAAACCAACTCCAAAGCAAACTGGTCGATGTACAAAAGCAATTCATGTGACCAAAACATTTGTACCTTTGTAACATTCTGAAATAAAAAAAATTAATAAGAAAAATAGAATGTTCTTAATGAGCAATTAAAAATAAGGAAGATAATTTTTAAAAACAGTGGTTTCAATTAGTACAAGTTTGATGGCGAGTTAAAAAAATAAATAAATAAAACACTGAGTTCAATAACAGCATGATGTAAGAAAAGAACATTGGTCTGGGAATCCAAGCCAGTTCTATTCTTAAGGGTGTCACTGCCATGAACAGTAGAGAATCAAAATGTGATGCTCCCTCTTAAGCCTAAATGGCTATGACAAGATCAATATGGGGGAATCCTGTGTTCCCACAGAATCCAGGGGAAGAGACCATCCAAGTGACAAGGACTTTACAGGATTCCTGTACCAGTATTCTAGAATCTTGCTTGTTGTCTAATGATACTATAGATGAAGTATCCCTCTTCCCACTTTATCGGGAAATTTTACACTATTAATCATCCCCTCATTTTAAAATTTTCAACTTTTTTTGGTTTGCTGGCTCTTTCTCACAAACATTTAAATTGACCTTAGTCTCTCTCACTCTAATAAAATCTGCCAGGACCTCCCCCTGCCTCATGCCTCTTTCCACATCACTGGAATTTTCAGCATGAGAAAAAAAAAAGAAACACGTGTAAGATTAATGAAGTTAAGTAAAAGTCTTGTAGTTCTGTATCTCAATGTGAGAATACTAAGTTTCTATTCTCCAAACTAAAGAAAGGAAAAGACTTCCTGTTCCTTAGTCACAGTTCAAGCAGTGGACAGGAACCACCAGTAATGGTTCTAAACTACTGATTCCAATGAAAAGGGTGTTAGGAGGTGGAGCTGTTTAGAGTAGCATTGTCCTTTGTGTCCTCCGTATTTCTCATGAATTAGTGGTGTGGAAAGCACAACCTTCCTAAATATTAATAAGTCTCCAATTTCCCTGATGTAAAGGAGTTCACCATAATGCTTAACTCCCACACAAAACATGGAAGTAAATAACTAAGTAATTGTCACAAAGTTCGTGAAAACAAAGTCACATATAAATGTCAAATGATTTGGAGTATTGGACAGAATACCATATTTTAAAGGCTACATGTGCCACAATTGGTTTGTATTTTCTATTTTTCTATTGTACTCAAGTCTAGTCGTTGCCTTTCCATTCATAGTTTTGTTGGCCTAGTTCTTGATATTTGTAATAATATCTGCTTAATTGGCCCCAATCACATGTCATTTTTCTACCCCGGGCGCCAGTTTGAGAAGGAGAAAGATGTGCTGAAAGAAGGGAACCACATTTCAAATGAGAGAGAGAGAAAGAGAGAGAGAGAAAAGAAGAGAGTGTCAGTGATCACAGAACACATAATTTCACTTCTTGGTAAAAATATAGGGTATTGGAGTCCACAGCAGGACAAACGTGAAAAATCTGGAGCTTTACTGTATCTTACATAAAAGCAGAGCTTCTAGAGATGAAGAATCAGCCCTTGCTAAAAAAAGATTGAATTGTTCTTTAATTTATTTAAGGACATTTAGGAAAAATTTCAAGGTACATGGTATCCACAATGGTTATGATACTAAAAAGGAACAGAAATACTGCAGCAGGGTAAGGCAAAATATTAAATTGTGATCATTTTATTCAAATAGAAGGCCTATTAATAACTATAATTTTCTTGCTAGCCTTTATATTAGGCTTAACATTCTCTTAAAATTTTGTCTCCTTTGTTTGTCTTTTTAAAAAGCAAATAATTTTTATATTGGCAGGAATATAACTCTCCTGTAAGGAACATAATCTACTGTAATACATGTATATTTTTCCCTCTGTGGGCTCCAATCTTAATTTATTAATATATCAAGTCATTAAAAACATGACTGATTGGCTTAAACAATTAAGAAAGTACAAGAGGGAACAATTTTGCATTGATAGAGAATGAACTAGAAAATTCAATAAGTCATTTCCATTTTCAAGTCAATGATATATTTACAAGTGACATTACTAACATTTGTAGTAATACATAAACTATGACTAAATTAATTATGAATAGTTAAACTTTATTTATAGCTGTTGTCAGCTCCACATTTCTTAGGAAAATCCTTAATCACCAACATTACGAACTGCCATCCCATGTGATTTCTACACGGAAAGCCATTGTTCCCTTGTGAAAAGTGAAAGGAAAAATGTCAAGCAATCGAATCAGCATACCCTGATGATGCTTCCTCCTCAAAGCAAACAAAACCTTTACCTTCCACAGCCGCAAATCAGCTTCCCATTGGGTGCTAAAGCTATTAGACACTATTTAAAAGCCAAAGGAAATGCTGCAAACTGGTCCAGTACTATAACTTCATCTCTGTGTCCCCAGGGCCTGGCACAGAGCACACACTGTGTGAATGGCTGCTGAATGGTGCTGAATGATGTTACCATCCCCCTTCAACATCCCTATGATGAGTACCTCTGTATCAGGGACTACATATTACAGAAATACATTCTGCCAAGCTAACAGAATATTGTCATAAGTCTAATGCCTTATCTTAGAGAGCAAAACCACAGAAAATTCTAAGAACTACTATCCAAGGATATTCTCCAAATCTTTTGTTGTTTTCGTCTCTCAAATTGATGCATAGGACACCTCATGTAAGAGTCACTTAGTCCAATCATTTAATTATATTGGAACATAAATAGCCACAAAGACAGAGACTGTATCATGAAACTTAGGTGGCAACCTTCTGAACCTATGTTTAACGGAAAGTATTAATTTGTCTAAGAACGTACTTATTCTAGAGAGCCATCAAGACAGATTCACATAAAACCTAGCTTCAACATAGCTCTCCTTATTGTACTTTTGTCAATGGAGATATGCAGCTGAGTATTTGTAATGGGATCTTATTGATTTAATTTTCACTGTGATTTTAATGTTTTTACTAGCTGAAAGGAACCCTGTAATAGGAATATAGCTTTAAAATTTCATGTGTTCAATCATGCAATAAAGATAACAATATTGAATAGTTCTAAGTCTCTTCATCATTCTAATAATAGTGATATGTTTTTAAAAGACCTCAAAAGAATATGTATATATATATATATATGTATATACACACATACATATATATATGTGTATATATCTTTATCTCCTCAGGATGCTTGAAGAACAACCACCAAAATGAAAACAACATTAATTTCCACTTTCTTGGCATAAATATGTGCTCGTCTTGGTGGAGTTCTTTACTGTGGAACAATTCCACAGCATTTTAGTCTTTGGGTATCAAAGCATTTTGCAAGGTTATATAATTTCCATTCCTGTCCTTTGATAGATGGCATTCTAGCCTATGTCAAAGTCATCACAATCCATGGCCTAGCCATGGTATTTTTAGTAGAGCACATAAGCAAAGCCATTTATTTTTATATCCTTCTTTGACTAATATTGCCTCTGTGCTAGAAGCCAAAGTTTCAAAGATGAAACATATGATGTTCTGCTCTTGAGGGGCAACCCCTAACCCTATTCCTAATTATCACCCTAACCTTGACTCACTTAGGTATGCAAACCCATAAATTACAATGGTCTTAAAAAAACAAGTAGAATAATACATTAAAGTACAACTTGTCAAACATTAGTCAAGAAGGTAATTTAAAAGTTTGGTCTAATAAAGCTGCAGTACCCACCCCCGAGCTACAGACTGATACTGGGCTGTTGGCTGTTATGAACTGGGCTACAAAGCAGGAGGTGAGTGGCCAGTAAGTCAGTGAAGCTTCATCTGCATTTACAGCTGCTCCCCATCCCTCACATCACCGCATAAGCTCGGCCTCCTGTCAGATCAGTGGTGACATTAGATTCTCATAGGAGTGCGAACCCTACTGTAAACTGTGCATGTGCGAAATCTAGGTTGCTCGCTCCTTATGAGAATCTAATGCCTGATGATCTGAGGTGGAGCTTAGGTGGTAATACTAGCACTGGGGAGCAGCTGCAAATACAGATTATCATTAGCAGAGAGGTTTGACTGCACAATAAATGTAACACACTAGAATCATCCCAAAACCATCCCCCCAAACCTCCCCCTCTCCCAGTCCATGGAAAAAATTGTCTTCCATGAAACCAGTCCTGGTGCCGAAAAGGATGGGGACCACTGTAAAGGTATCAAAAACAGTGTAAAACACTGAATTCTAACAGTGTTACTCTCTCATCTTTTCTTCATATGAAAATGGACTTAATTCTTCTTTTAAAATAATTTTAAATTCTGGATTTGGTATAATGTCGGAGTTAAGAATATGAATTCCGGATCAGACTGCCTGAGTTCAAATTCTGGCTCTAAATTTAATGGGCTTTGTGGTCGTAGTCAAACTACTTCAAAGCGCTCCATTTCCTCATTGGAAAAATGAGGAAATATATACCTCAGAGGGTTTACATGAGAAGTAAATGAGTTAATATGTATAAAATACTTAGAACAGTGTCAGACATGGAGTAAATGCTGCATGCAATTTGCTATTATCATCATTAAGGATATTTACTCCCTCTCTCACCAGCATTTTGATCTTCAGTCAATAATTACTCTTTCTGTTGATGGGATCACCCACCATTTCTTCATGCACTCCATAAACATTTTCTTCAGCATTCGCTATACCCTAATAACTATGCTAGAATCCAGAGTTTCAAAAATGAAGCATATGGGGTCCTTGCCCTCAAGAGGCAACCCCTTACCCTGTCCCTAATCATTACCCTAACCTTGACTCACTCAGGTATGCAAATTCATAAATTACAATGCACTGGGGCAAAGGCTAAGATCTCAGCATGAATCGTTTGACTTGGTGCCCTTAATTCCTCATCCCTGACATTCACTGGATTTCTGTCTATTTCCACCTTTCTGCACTCAACAAATATCCATCTTAAAAAATGTCTTAAACCACTAGTTTGTGACAGATAATGTTTTAAGCTCTGGGGAAATACCAGTGAGCAAAACAAACGGAAATCTCCATCCATGAATCTTATACTTTAATGGGGGGGTGGTGAAAGACAGACTATATATAAACTAATTAACATGTTAGAAGGTTGTAAGTATTAATACTAAGGGGAAAATAGAGCACAATAAGAGACTGGTGGACGTAGGTTACATTAGAAATAGGGAGATGAGGGTGGATCCCACTGAGAAGGTGAGATGTGAGCAAAGAGTTGAAGGAGCTATGGGAGGTATCCCTGATGATATCTACGTAAAGAATATAAGTTGTCCAGGCAGAAAGGCCAGCTAAGGCCAAGGTCCTGAGGAATGAGAAGTCTGGTATTTTCCAGGATGGGCAGTGTATTTTGAGCAAGAAGAGTAGTCAAGGGAGAGTACTAGGAGAGAAGGTCTGAGGGGCAATAGGGTGACTGGATCATGCAAGGCCTTGAAGGCAACTGTGGAGACTTTTGCTCTTTTACCTTGGAGTGAGTTGGGGGCCTATCGGAAGTTTTGACCTGAGCAACTGGAAGAATGGCCCATTGGGGCAGGGGTAGGGAAGATCAGAATTTCAGTTTGGAACCTGCTAAATTCAAAATGTCTCCTAGAAGTCCCAGAGGACATGCCATGTAATCAGTTGGATAGATGAGCCTGGAATTCAGAAGAATCCACAAGGGAGATGAAAATGTATCAGTGTATATTAAAAGCCACGAGTTCATCAAGGGCTAAGTATAGACAGAGAAGACTTTCAGCTCTAACCATTTCTCTCACAAGCATCATGAAGGGAAAATAGCTGCATTCCTACTTCAAATCTAGAGACAGATCTAGCAATAAGGCAGGGGTGCAATGAAAAAGCACTGAGTTTATGATAACGAAAGCTGGTCTCAGGGACTGAACTCTATTTTTTATTTCAGAATATTATGGGGGTACAAACATTTTGGTTACATATACTGCCTTTGCCTTGCACACCACAATGTGTTATCACCTAACTTCAGTGAGAACGGCCTTTATCAAAAAGTTCCAAAAAACAAATGGTGGCATGGACGTGGAGAGATTGGAACACTCTTATACTGCTGGAGGGACTGAACTTTTGCATCCAAAGCAAGTCCCTTCAACTCTCTGGGTCTCAGTTTATTTATCTATAAAATGGGAATAGTATAACACCTGCCCTGCCAACCTCACATACTAGTGGAAGACTTAAATAAGATTGTGGATGGTAAAATGTTTTATAAACTAAAAAGCATTGCTCAGAAACAAAATATCACATTACCCAAGATATCCAGGCTACAGAGCAAGCACCCATCTTTGCTTGTGGGGCTGTGTCCTTGGGCCACTTGAGGCAGCACCCTTTCCCCCAAAGGCTGTCCCTCAGTGTCTGCAAGGGCTCAGGAGACCTTTGTTCTACCAAAGAATTTGGAGTATGCTCAAGGATTCCTGTGGGGTTAATCAGGGAGAATGCAGCCGATCAGCTCTCTGTTCTCACCTGCCACTTCCTTTTCTCCTATTATCTGGAGGCAGCACTCAAGATAAGACGGGTGGGAAGATGACTCACTGCCAAACCAGAGGACCTACACTGGAGCAAATGAGGGCCAATGCAAGCGGAAATGAAAGAAGCATCATTTCCCTCATTTACAAAGAAGAACCCTGTGGCTCAGAGAGCTGAAGTGACTTGCTTGTGATCATGAAGCAGGTAAGTGGCAAAGCCTTAAGATTTGCCTGTCATTTCTAGATAACGTACTTGCAATTTTTGCACACAGGGAACACCTCATGCCCTTCAATTTCGACAACAGCTAGCCACTGGTATCTCTGAGCATTTGCCAGAAAATACATGTGAATACGCAGGCCACTTATTCACTGGCAAGCAATATTAAGGATTTTGTCTTAGAAAACATATTGATAAGTTTGCACACCAAAGTTTCATCTTTTTTGGATGTTGAGTGGGAGTAGGTTGGGTTGGAGGTGACTGGTAGCATGGCTACCCAACCCACAGAATGAAGCTTCAGAGATGAGATGTTGCCTATCTCTCAACCAGAGACCAACAGAAATAACTGCCTTCAGGGCCAAGATGTCATATCGAGATTTCAGATGAAAGCACAGGCCAGGAAGTGGCTTCTGAAGCAATAGAAAGTCTATAAAGACAGCTTGCAGCCTTTCCTGTGTGTGTGTATGTGTGTGCATGTGTGTGCACAAGTGTGCACACATGTTCAGGAGAGCAGGAAAGGGAAGGAAAGGTTATATTACTCAGTTAAATGGATTTATTAGTAGATTTGTTTTACCTAGAAGTAAAATATATTTTCCCTGTTTAAGTTACCCCAGCTTTCCAACTTAATGTGATCTTAAAAATTACAGAAGCACCTTTTCCTTTTGGCTACTAAATTGAATTTGCAAGATGCAGTGGATACACTGTAAAGTCCTTAAAAAGTTGCAGCAAATTCCATGAATATATGATCCACTGTGGATGTCATTATAACATCAGGCTTGAAAAGCAATATAAATCTTGGTTTGCTTTTTTTATTTTTCTTTAATGCCATTTCAGACAGGCAAGACACCCCAAATAGCAAAGCACATTAGAAGGCTACCAGCATAAACTAATCAGCGGTGTCTAGAGGGGGCAGTGATCTGTTCCTCTTCATGCAAATAGCTGATGAAATTACCTGAATTAAAGGAAAAGAAGCACACAATTTTGGAAAATCTGATGGGTCACCTGAGACCAAACTTCTTTTTTCCTTTGCCAGAAGAGGCATCTGATAAAATTGGACCCAATTACCCAGCCCCGAACCTTGCACTCATAATGTTATTTTGCAGTGCTCCAAATTAAAAGTTGGTCATAAAGCCATGGAATAGCAGTTATTTTAACATGTTAATAGAGATAGCATAAAGATAAATTACAGAGTTGAGAGTGATTTTAATCTATCTTAATAGTGATCTTTATGATTATGGGAGAAAGGGTGGCATTGTAAAATTGAAGACTTAAGCTTGAATCCTGATTCTGTCCTTTATTTGCTGTGTCACCATGAACAAGTAGCTTAACCTCTCTGAGCCTTGGTTTCCTTCTCTGAAAAAGACAATAACCTACTTCATAGGGCAGGGTTGTCGTGAAGACTCGATGAGATCACAGCATGTGAAGCTGTTATCTGAGTGCCTGGAACACAGTAGGTCCTCAGTCAATGGTAGTTGTTGTTATCCTTAGTGCTGATTTTTCGGACAGACTTTAACCCAGTAATCTTGTCAGTAGCTAAATGCTTACTTATGTCACAAAATATTGTAAAGCAAATATTTCCAACTCCTGACTGGTGTCTCTGTTACATTCTTACCTGACTCCAAGCCCTCCCCTTCCAATTATTAATACAAAAGCCTGAGTAACCTTGGAAAAACTCCCCTGCTCAAAAATCTGCCATGGCTCCCATCTCATGAAAGTAAAAGCCCAGGTTCTTCCAAGGCTCTCTAAGGTCTTCCCTAGCCGGCCCTATTCCCATGATTTCTCTAACCTAATCTCCTACTGCTCTCCTCTCTCTCACTCTCAAAGTCCCCTCTTGGCTGTTCTCCAAATAAGCTAGGCACACCTCTGCCCCAGGGCCTTTGCATTTGTTGTTACTTCTGCTTGGAATACTTTTTCCCCAAATAGATACAATGTGTGTTCTCTTGTTTCCATGCAGGCTCTGCTTAAAGGCCACATTATTTGTGTGGCCTTCCCTAGCCATCCAATGGAAAAGAGCACCTCCCTCCCCCCAACCCTCCCTGTCTCCCTGGCTGGATTTACTTGTCTCTATTAGAACTTATCAAGAGCATGCTATCCCGTGTTCTTGCTTGTTTCTTTTCTCTACCTCCAACAGGATGTAAACTCCCTGAGGATAGGCATATCTGGCTGTTTTTGTTTATGGTTTTATCCTGAGTGCCCAGAACAGTGCTTGGCCCATAGTAGGGATGTAATATACATTTGTTGAATGAAAGTTAGGAAAATAACCAAAGAAGTTACTTATATTACCTTTCAGAAAAGTCAAAAGGTAATAATTAACAGTGAGAAACTGGCATCTCAGAAATGAATCTGATAAGCACTAAAAGCAATTAACTGACAAAGCAGGGATTACTTGGTGAGTATTCATGCATTGCTAATTCAGATGACATGTCTGGAAATGACAACAAGTTACAGGATAAACTAAACTGAATTCTATGAAGCTTATATCTAAGATGTGGAAGCCCTGACAGCCAATGTTCTAAACTCAATGTTCTAAACTCAGCCAATAGGAGAGTTGAGAAATTCAGCCAGAGGTTCTTAAGAAGAGTCTCCTTAGTGTGAAGACCTAGGTCTCTAATAGAGAAGTAATAGCACCCTCTTCGTCAAAATGTGGCCAAGGCCTAGCAGCTTAAGCATCCTCTGGCAGTACCTTAGAAGTGTGGAATCTCAGGTCCCTTCCCCAACTTGCAGACATAAAGGTCTGCATTTTAATAGGATGCCCAGGTGATCCATCTACACATGGAAGATTGGAGAATCCCTGGGATAGAGGACAGTATTTCAGAGCTCTCACTTGAGATCCAAACGCTGCTCCTCTATGGCACCTGCTGTGAGACTTTACATAGGTCATGAACACTCCCTGAGCCTCAGTTCCACCATCTGTACAATAGCGATCATAATGGCACTCAAGTTGCAGGCAAAGAAACTACAACAACAAAGAAAATGATGGCTAACATTTATGATGTATATGTTAAGCAATGTTCTAAGTACTTTATAAGTATTAACTTATTTAGCCCTCACCATAAATCTGTAAAGTCTGTGCCTTTATTATTCTCATTTTATAGATAAGGAAAGGGAGACGAGTACAGGTTTAGTAACTTAGCTGAACAACTTAGTGAAAAATAAATTAGGTCTTATATATTCACTTTACAGAAGGACTCTTCATTCGATCAAATTATTTGCTATAATAATTGTTTAATTAGCAAACCAAAGTCATTGAAAATATGATTGAGCCAGGCGCAGTGTCTCATGCCCATAATCAAAGCACTTTGGGAGGCTGAGGTGGGAGGATCACTTGAGGCCAGGAGTTTGACACCAGCCTGGGCAACACATAGTAAGATCCCCACCTCTACAAAAAAAACAATTAAAAAATTAGATGGGTGTGGTGGTATATGCCTGTAGTTCTAGCTACTTGGGAGGCTGAGCCTGGGAATTAGAAATTGCAGTGAGCCATGATAGCACCACTGCACTCCAGCCTGGGTGACAGAGGGAGACCCTGTCCCCTGTTTCAAAAAAAAGGGGGGGGGAAAGACAAGAAAAGTAAAGAAAAGAAACAGAGAAAAGAAAAAAAAAGAAAAAGAAAATACAATTGAATTGGCATGTGATATTTCAGGAATGAGATTATCAGATAGCATGAAAGCATGAGGTTTGTAAGACACACACATATATTAACACACAGAAACGTCACTCCCCACACACACACACATACACAGTTACCTAAAGAAGGCAATGTGTGCCTTGCCTAATTTGGGTGGCTGTTATAAGACGGGGTTCGAAAATTTTTTCTGTAAAGAGCCAGATAGTAAATATGTTCAGTTTTGCAAGCCAGATGGTCTCTGTGGCAACTACTCATCTCTGCAGTTATGGCATGAAAGCAGCCATAAATAATATGTAAGCAAATGGGCATGGTTGTGTTCCAATAAAACTTCATTTATAACAATAGGAGTTTTGCTAGATTTGGCTGGTAGACCATAACTTGCTGACCCTTGTTATGAGGATTAAAGAGTGCCTATTAAATGGAATATAATGCACCCTTGAACAACACAGGAGTTAGGGACACCAGTCCCCATGCAGTTGAAAATATGTATGTAACTTTTGGCTCCCTGAATCTTAACTACTAATAGAAGCCTTACTGATAACATAAATAGTCAATTAACACATATTTCTATGTTATTAATATATGTATTACAGACTGAATTCTTACAGTAAAGTAAGCAAGAGAAAAGAAAATGTTATTAAGAAAATAATAAGGAAGAGAAAATATATTTACTATTAATTAAGTGGAAGTGGATCATTGTAAAGGTCTTCGTCCTGGTGGTCTTTCCTTTGAGTAGGCTGAGAAGGAGAAGGAAGAGGAGGGGTTGGTCTTGCTTTCTCAGGGGTGGCAGAGGAGGAAGAAAATTCACATATAAGTGTACTTGCTCAGTTCAAACCTCTGTTGTTCAAGTGTCAACTGTACTATATATCCATTAAAAAGAACAAGATACATGTACAAGGATGGAAAGGCACCCAAGACATACTGAGAAGTGAAAAAAAGCAAGTGAAAAGCTTTTTGTATTGGATGCTTTTTTATAATGAAACAAACTATAAATACACACACACACACACACACACACACAGAATAGGTCTACAGGAAATAGACACTAAATGGTTAATAGAGATAGCTATCTCCAGTTGTGTGAGATTATGGAGGACAGTCATAGTCTCTATCATATGTTTCTATAGTTCTGATGTTTTTTTAAAAGAGCAAGCACATATGTATAATCAGAAAAATAATATAGCTCTTTAAAATAGTATGTATGTGTTTTGAAAGCTGTAAAGACTTCTGTAATTGCTACAATTATTGTTACTATACACTTTGAAGAAAACTAGTGTTTTGTGGATGTAAGCCATTTTTCACTCTCACTGATGCTAAGCTTTTTTTTTTTTTTTTTTTGAGACAGAGTCTCACTCTTTTGCCCAGGCTAGAGTGATTGCCGTGGTGTCAGCCTAGCTCACAGCAACCTCAAACTCCTGGGCTCGAGCAATCCTTCTGCCTCAGCCTCCCAAGTAGCTGGGACTACAGGCATGTGTCACCATGCCTGGCTAATTTTTCTATATATTTTTAGTTGTCCAATTAATTTCTTTCTAATTTTAGTAGAGACGGGGTCTCGCTCTTGCTCAGGCTGGTTTTGAACTCCTGAGCTCAAACAATCCTCCCGCCTCGGCCTCCTGGAGTGCTAGGATTACAGGCGTGAGCCACTGCGCCTGGCCTGATGCTAAGCTTTGTTAGGACAGGGACTGCATGTCCCTTCCTTCCTTGTATCCTCAACACACACACAGATATATTTTTGCACACAGCCACGGACACACACACACACACACACACACGAGTACTGAACAGGTGGCTCAGAAATGTGTACATAGTGTGGACTTACTTATTTGGTTCATAAAGGATCTCTAGATTAGCGTTGAGCAGTGTAATTTGATTTTGCACACCACTAGTTGTTTATTAGAAATGTCAGATTGTACTACAAAGGTCTTTGCTGATAGGCAAGTTATATTTATGTCATACCATATTTATAAATAACTTTTCAGTAAGTCAGTGTCAAATATATATATATACACATATATACATACACACATATATCTATATATATATGATATAGATCTAGATTGTTGGGGGTAGAAATATAGAAGAGATAGGAATGTGTTTATTTCTAAACAAAAGTTGATCTGTACTCATTTACTTTCAACAACCCAGCTGGGATGACAGACTCTTTCCCAGGCCTCTCAGTGACCCATTTTGAAAACTGACGTACAATTTGAAGTCCTCCAGCCTTAGGGAAAACTTTTTATTTCCATATTCTGTACCTTATCCCCAGGTAAGAGGATGTAGGAGATGCTCTGGATGATATTTCCAGCACAAGATACATTACTTCAGTGGAAAGAACACTGGACTGGGAGTCAAGAGATCTGGATTTTAGTTCTGTGTGTCCTTGGGGATGTGTGATATGAGAAAAATTGTCTAACCTCCCTGTGCCTCAGTTTTTCCGCCATAATATGTGGATAACAATAGCCTTATCCCCATAGGGGTGTTGTACAGATTAATGTACTTCCTAGCACATGGTGAGTTGCCAATGAGTGTTAGCCATTATTCTCAGATGCTTTCTTTTTCTATAGTCCTTTTCAGTTCACAAAGAGCTTTGGTGATGATTTTCTCATTAATCCTCACAATCCTCTGGGAGGTGGTGGTGGTACTATTACCCTATCCTCTTATACAAAAGACGAGACAAATGCTGAGTGTGGTTCATTGACACACCCAAGGCCACACAGTAAACATACAAGCCCAGTGCCTAAAACCTGTTTTTTTCCCTTATACCCTCTCTGCTCCTTAGAT
This sequence comes from Avahi laniger, assembly GCA_963575035.1. Taxonomy (NCBI): domain Eukaryota; kingdom Metazoa; phylum Chordata; class Mammalia; order Primates; family Indriidae; genus Avahi; species Avahi laniger. Next base: position 3,087 of record CAUYSK010040149.1, on the reverse strand, counting down.
TTAATTCATAGATCTTCCCTGGCTCCCTACCCTTCACTGTTGATAGGGAATCAAGCCCAGTCCTGCTACTGAAGGAGATAACAGTTCAGTTGGGGAGAGAGAATTCTGGAGTGCTGTAGACTCACCTAATTACCACACAGTGAGATAAGTAAGATCAGAAGATATGTTCAAGATCCCATGGGAAGCTTGGAAGGAGAGAAGAATTGGCATAGCCCATCTCAAAGACCTTGCCCAGATAGGCCAGTCTTTGATGCTATTAAATGAAAATGTTCAAAATTTTAAAAATCTTCTCAGGAATATCTCTAGAGGGAAGAGAAAAGCTAAAAAGACAATTTAGTTTCTGGAAAATATTTCTTCCTGCTCTGTATGTGGTCTGAACTATGTTTCCATCACTCTTGTCCTCAAAAGGAAGAAAATTATACTGGTGGGTTTATAATACAGGTCCTATGTGCACTATTAATAGAAGGTCTCAGGGCAAAGGGTGAGTACGTGCCAAGAGACAAATGTCCTGGGGGTTTCCAAAAATAAGCAGATCCTATGTTATGGTGAAAAGAAAGGGCAGTGTGAGTCAGGAAGCCTCACTGTTAACTGTGGCTCTGCCAAGCAGCTCACTGCATGACCATACATGAGTCATTTCCCTCCTCCGGGCCTCAGTGACTCTGTCAAGTGAATCCCTTCAATTGGTTGGTCTCAACATTAGTCTTTTCAGTGCTAATGTTATAGAATACCATGATATCCAAGAATATCTCAAATATCTTCTATTTAATAATGGTTCTTTTATCTAAAAATATTGCTGAATTGCATCTTAGAGATATTTTTGGAAATATAAAGGTGTTAGAATAGGCACCATTAGGCAATGGGACACTTTCCCATGTTCTCTTTACAGGGCTCCTTACCCTTCAGCTTCCTCTTTGTACTTCAGATTAAATTAAGGAGGTTAGTCCAATTTGTCCCCAGCAAAGTCACACACAATAATCAAGTATCATCCTTGCAACCAGCCATATAAAAACACCTCCAGATTAAAATTCAAACTCTGTTATGCATATGGCCCAATTAAGTACACATTTGTGTAAGCGTGAACATATAGAAACCACTCTCTTCTTTTGTCTTTCCCTTCCTCCTTCCCTTCCATCCTTCCCACTCCCTTACTCCATGCTCATTCACATTTACGAAGTGATCTGGGCTTCTAGTTAAATGCCACTGACATTTTCAAACAACATATGCTATGATTAATAAAATAATAATGAGTCAAATTCATGGCCTCCCAGCTCAAGGGGATGGCTTATCAGACATTTTTTCCAGCTCTTTCCAAGGGCTATGGTAAGCCTCCCTTTTGTGGCTGCTCTCAGAGAATCACTCACTTCCACTCTTTGCTCTATACTCTCCTTAACAAGCATCTCTTGCAAGTAGAAAATCTGGTGCCAGAAGTTTCCAGGGCCACCGGATCCAATCTCACCAACACAGTGGTTCTTAGGTTCTCTCCCCATCCTGGGTCTAGAGCTCATCTGGGTAGACAGGGGAGTAGCTATATGAAGAAGGACTATCCATGCATGTTATTTGCTTCCCCTTCCTTCTCCTCAGCCTCTGGTGCTTTCCCCAGCATGATCCTTGTAGCTGCTTCCAATAATGATACAGCCTTCTCCCATATTCTTCAAACCAGAAGAGGGAGTCTTAGAACTCCCTACCACAAGAACCTTTTCTTTTCCTGCTTTCTCCCTGTTTATATTCATTTTCCTTTGGATCTTTTTTCCTTTTCTTTTTTATATGATTTTGAAAATTTGAATTTTCAAGATAGTCTTATTTCCATTCTGCCCTGTATGCCCAGTTATTGTCACCATTAGCAGCGCTGCTATCGTAGCCTACATTTATTGAGCACTTGCTATATGTCAAGCATCACGTTACACCTTCACTTTCATTATCCTGCATATTCTTCACCAAACCCCTATGAGGAGAGATACTATTAATATCCCTGTTCTATAGATGAAGTGCTGAGACAGAATTTAAAGTGTTTGCATAACTTGCCCAAGGTCACATAGGTAATAAGTGACAACCAGGATTCAGAACCACATCTGTCTAGACTCCAAAGCCCATGCATTTAACCACCACACTATATGGCCTCAATTATCATCAGACCACATGTCCTAGAAAATATGAGCCCCAATATCCTGGTTTATGTTTATCAGTGGGCTGCATGAACATTTTTAGTCATACCAGAGAAGTTTTCTGAATGAAATCCAAAATGCCTAGGAGTAATCTTAATTAGAGCCATGTGAGACCTACAAAAAGAAAACTATAAAACTTTACTGAGAAATACATAAAAGGAATCGAATAAGTAGGGGAAAATAATGGTTCCTGAGTTAGAAGACTGAATGTGGTAAAGAGAAATCAATTATCTTTGAAATTATTTATAATTTTACTTGAATCTCAATCAAAATACTAACAGTACTCCTTTGGGAATTTGACAAAATAATCCGAAGATTTGGTTGGAAAAAAAAGAAGAAAATTGCACAGAAAACTTTAAAAAAGAAAGATAATAAGTGAGAATTAGCCCTATCAGGTATGAAATTTTTTTTTTTTATCTTCAGCATATGGCTTTAATGACTTTTTTTTTTTTATTTCAGCATAATATGAGGGTACAGATGTTTAGGTTACGTATGTTGCGCCGGGGGGCCGGGGGCCCGCGCGCGGGGGGGGGGGGGGGGGGCGGGGGGGGGGGGGGCAGGGTTATTTGTGAACACAATGTGTGAAATTTCCACACCCAATTCGTTTGTAAATTTTTTAAACGTGGACTGGGGGGGGCGGGGGGGCAAGGGCAACACACGTAACCTAAACATCTGTACCCTCATATTATGCTGAAAAAAAAAAAATATTGACAAAGCAAAAAAAAAAAATTTGCAGAGTCTATATGAGATAAAAAAATAAAGCATTCCTGAAATATGTGAAAGATGTCCTCTAAAGTCTAGAAAACCAGAAATAAGATGAATCACTTTCAATTAAAAAACACAATCTCTTAACCCTTGGTAAGGAAAGGTTAACCAAAATGTTGAAATTCCTTATTTTGTACTTTAACTGTATCTCATTTTGTTC
>CAUYSK010040148.1:0-21610 GCA_963575035.1 Avahi laniger | reverse complement strand
TCACATCTTTCTCCCTCAATGTGTTCCTCTCTGTCTCCACTTCTCTTCTAACGTCATGTCTCCCTGTACCTTTCTCTGACTCACCGGATTTTCTGGATCTGTAAATTGCTGCTACACATTATTGATATTTAACCTGCCAACCTACAGATATCACTTTGTTCTTCTGAATTCTGATCACCCCTTATCCCTGGTAGCCCCACAAAGATGGGATGAAGAAGCCTCAGAGAAGGCACCAAGCTGGCTGCTCCTGGGTGGTGGAGGCATGACCGACTAAGGCGCAGGCCGGGACATGCAAGAGCACAGGGGAGGATCAGCACACTTTATACACATGGTCATAGGATTGGTTCCAGGGTGAGCACAAGTTCAAACGAGGCCGATAAGACTGAGCTCTGGTGCTGTGTGGGAACTCCTGGGTTTGCTAGCTATAAGGATTCTGTAACCAGAGCTGCTGGGGAACAGCACGTAGCAAGCCTTGCTGAGAATGGAGCCAACCGAGAGAGGTAGTGCCAAGGAAGGGAAAGAGAGAGACTAAGTCCTCACCATACCTGAAGCTAGTCTAGGTCCCCTATGGAAAAATCTTAGTTTTGCAAGTCAAAAAAGCCCCTATTTTCACGCAAGTCAATTTGCCAAGACAGATTACAAAAGAGTACAATACCTCAACTGATTAATAAACTCTAAAAAAAAATATTTAATAATCTGTGAGCAAGTTTTAAAGAAGAATTTTTTAAAAATTGGCTTTTGAGTCAGAAACTTGGCAAAAGTTGTGCCTAGGGAATTCTTGACAATGAATGTAGAATTGTCTCTCATTGAATATGCACAGAAGACCAGAACATTACCGTAATTCTGAGCAGTAAAAAGAGAGAGTACTGTGGATTAATGAATGAATTAGCTAATCATCTGGAATCAGAATGGCCAGAGGGTGACTAGAACATGGATGATCACCTATTGGCCAAATTTGAAATTTTATAATGACCCAGTTGAACAAATCAGCAGGAGGGGGCAATGGACATTCACGAAACAACTACATCGGGAATAGGTGAACCCCACTCCTTATGCAAAACATGCTTGTGGCCGCCTTCACTTCCAAGATAACCTCTGGGCTTGGCCTCCTAAGGAAAGTGGGTGATCTCCCCATGGAGAGATCCTACAGTGGGTGTGGTAACTAAGGGAGAAACAGGAAGAGCAGCACTTCTCAAATTTCAGTACATGCACAATCACATGGAGGGTTTGTTCAAGCAGATTGCTGGGCCCCACCTAGCACTTCTGATTTATTATTTCAGGGTCCCAGACTGTGCATTTCCAGCAAGTTTCCAGGTGATGCTATGGCTTCTTTTCTGAGGTTCTCCACTTTAAGAACCACTGGGGTAAGAAATATCTATATCAGGATTCAGGAGTCTGTGAATGATAGCACAACCAAAATAACAGTGGTTTCAACAAAGGGGAAGTGCATTTCTCTTTCCCATGTAAGTTCAGACATAGGTGGTCCAGGCCTGACATGACACTCCACAGAGTGAGGAATCCTGGCCCCCTCTCACTTATTACTATGCTAGGTATTGCCTCCATTCCCAAGGTCGTGCAATGATGCAAAAATGTCTGTGTCAAATTCAATAGTTACATTGACAACCCAGCCAGCAGCAAGGAAGAAGGAAAAGGAGCAAGGCATGCTTCTCTCTGAGGACATTTCCTTGAAGTTCCATGTGCCACTTTGCCCACAACTCAGAAAGGCAGAATAGAAGCCCTAAATAAAAGGAGAGATATGCTCTATTCATTGATAGAATGTCTTAACATTGTAGGGTTGTCAATTATCTCTACATTAATTTATTACTGTCACATTCCAATAAAATAAAAAAAATCAATTCCAAACAAAATATCATCAAGACATATGAAATTTTACAATCTGACACAAAAAATCATATTGCAGAATAAATATCCACAATTGGTTAAGTTGATATTCAAAAAAGAAAAGGCTGAGACTGGGCACATGCTCAGTCACATTAAAATGCCTTACCAAATGATAATAACAACATGCTGTGGACTGGAGACACCAACTGCTAAGAATCTAAGGTGAGGAATAAACACTAATTTAAAAATTAATTGGTTCCCCCCATTCTCCTCCTTCATGCATACAACCAGGCAACAGTCCCTCCCTGGCAGAAGATGGGTTTATTTCCAGGATAAGTTGAACCAGAGAGGATCTGGACTTGGGGGATTCAGGCATGGCTGAAGGCAGAGGAGAAGCATCATATTAAAAACAGAGGAACAGGTGAAAGTGTGCAGGCTGAATAGGGAGGCCTGCAACCCTCTGTGCTCAGCTCCCTCAAGGTTTCATTCTCCTACTTCCTGATTCGAGGTTCTGGGATTCTTCTCTGGGGCATCTGGCTCTGGGGCATCCGGCAATGACTGTTACACTAATGCTGTAGAACAAACAACTACAAGCCTCAGTGGCATGCAACAGTAAGCATGCAGCCGGGTGGCTTGGCTGGGCAAGCTCTGCTCCACATGGCTCTCATTCTGTTTCTATCAGCAGGCTCCCTGGGCATGTTCTGGTCTTGGTAGTGGCGGAAGTGCAAGAGGGCAAACAAATGGGCAAATCTCTCAAAGCCAAGCCCGGAGCTTGCATACCATCATAACATCTCATTGTGTTGGCCATGGCAAGCCACATAGCCACACCCAAGGCACAGGAAGTTTCTCCCTTAAATGGAGAAATTGCAAAGTTCCATAGTGAAAGTTATGAATATCAGGCCAATAATGCCATCTATCAAAAGCTTCAAAGGAAAAAACTAATGAATACAGATGTTTGTATTCCCCCACTGAAACAAAACCCAGCATTCTCTCTGCCTTACCACCCTATACTGAATGGCAGCAGACAGTATGCCCCACCCATGCATGCTGAGTTTGCCTTTGACTTTTTAGTGTCCCAATCTTACATATGGAGAAACAACCAAGGATCACTAATATTTATATAAAGCTTCTAAAATGAAAGATTGAGCTAAAAACAAAAGCAGAAGAAAAAGGCTTAAAAGAAAAAAATATGGAGACCGAAGAGAAAAGGTTTAAAAAACCCACTAACAACTATAACTATATATTCTTACACCCATGGGGAGGATAAATGAATGAAACACAAATAGTGTGCTATAAAAGAATATTCAAAGGATCAGAAAGACTCTTTAAAACATAGAGCAAATTTTCCCAAAAGTAGAACAGAAAGATAAAGCAATGGAAAATAATGTAGAAAATATTAGAAAATTAGAGGATCAGTCTGTGATCTGACTAATAGGATTTTTAAAAGGTAGAAAACTAAATAATAATAATAATAAAGGGTAGAAATTATCAAAAAACTAATACAACAAAGTTTCCCAGAGTTGACTGATATGAATTTTTAAACTATTTTAAAAGCTAGTCAAGTATCCAACACAATGACTGATTAGAAAACCAAAACCCACCTCTAGGTATATCACCCTGTAATTTCAGAATATCAGGGATAAAGTGAAGATTCTAAAAGCTTCCAGAGAGGAAGAAATTGGTCACTCCCCACAAACATAGGAATCAGAGTGGCATAAGACTTCTAACAGATAATCATACAGGAGTTTTTTAAAAAAGACTTCTAAGAGAAAGTGTAATAAAGTCCTCAAAATTCCGAGAGAAACTTATATAACTCTAGAATGTAATACTCAGCAAAATTACCAATCAGGATTGGGAATAGAATAAAGTCATTTTCAGACATGGGAGTCTCTACAAATTTATATTCATGCATCCTGTCTTAGGAAGCTATGATTGGGACACGAAAAGGTGTGCTTTGTGAAAATGATTGACTACATCCAAGACAGATGGAGACAGTGTGCAAGATTGTGTTCTCATCACTTGGTAAAGATGAGATGTAAAATGGAAACCAGAATCTTAAGAGAAAAACATGTAACATTTCTCAGAATCCTGCTCTCTGATGCTTTTGGGTTCAAGTTGCCAAATAGGAGCTTGCATGAGACCGGAGGGCAGTAGTGAAGCAGGTGGTCTTTCTGCATTCAGATACGGAGTCAGAAAGACACAGAGACGTCCAGACGCTGCTTTTCGCTTTTCCTTGCCCTCTCTGCACCCAGCTCTTCTCCTTGCCTTGCTGACCAACAGCAGCCCCTGGTCTCCTGCATGATGCTTGACCATGAACCAGAGAGGGAGCAGCTTTCCTAGACCTCTCCATGACCTTCTGTGTCACAGTCGCACATCGGAAGCTGAATGTGTCTGGCGCTCAGTTTCCCTGCACGCACCACCTTATCCACCAAGAGGGCTTTAGCACGGCTGCTTCGTGATTTCTCTGCTCCTTCATCACTTTCTTCTAGATTTTCTTTTTCCCAGCTGCTCGCACAATTGTGTGAAGTCTAATTCCTATAATGAGTGTCTATCCCATCGCCCCCAGACTAGCTCTGCATCCCTGATTAAGCCTTGCCTGGTACACGTGAGATCCAGTAAGTAGGGGGGTTCTCACAGGGGGAGGGGAATAAAATTCTCAGGATCTTGTGGTGAGGATACTTCAGAAGGGTGAACAGGCAGCAGGCATGGAGAGGAGGTATTCCGGACTGGTGAGAAAGGCTGAGTGCTTTATGAAAAAATCAGGATTGACTGAATACCTGAGTTTTGGTGGAAAGTTAGGGAATAAATTAGTAGAAAACAAGGCAGGGTTCAAGATGGCTGGCTAGATGCAACTAGCGTTTGTCTCTCCCATGGAGAGGGATCGAAATCAGTGAGTAGCTAGATATTCAAGCTGTGACTAGATAGTCTAAGAGAGAACACTGAGCTCCAACAGGAAAGCAGCAGGAACCAGGAAAGCAGAGAAGAGCAAAGCCAGACACCTGCTCAGCCGGGATCAGCGGGAAGATGGGAGATGCTCCCTGATGCAGGGAAAGCATCAGTGAGAGATTCCCGGGTTTCCACGCTCCTGCCAGGGATTTTTAAAATCCTAGTTAGAGGAGGACCCCCTAGGCCCTCATGGGCTTTCAGACTAAAGCAAAGGCAGAGAGCTACCTAGAGAGCACGCAAAAGCATGGCTCAAAATCGGTGGAGCTACACAGGCTTTTGAGCCCTGAGCCATTCAGAGAGCCCAGCCCCCAGAGGTCTCTGTCTTGCTCTGGGGCTAACACCTACACTGCTGCTGCCACGGCCACAGCTGCAGGGCCACCAAGGGAGCTAGGGGAGGGACAGGAAATTTGGGCCTCTACTGAGAGGAACCCACCCTCCCTGGAGGCAAGTCTGTGGCACATCTGACCCTTCCCTGCTTGAGCAAAGCAGCCCACAGACATTCTGGGAGCCCAGCCCCCAGTGGTTTGAGCTGCCTCCACAGACACTGCCATTACAACAGGGCCAGGGAGGGAGCCAGGAATCTGGGCACTTTTGTGACTTTGAAGGACAGAGACAATTGCCACTGCTGAGGGAGGGAGGTATGAGTGGCCTGCGCACTCCACAGCCTCACGCCTTTGCTAATCCAGCCCAGAGGGGCCCACTCTGCCTGGTGCTGGTCTTTCAGTGCACCTGCCCCTCCCCTTGCCTGAGCATTCTGCTGACCAGGAGATCATGGCCCTACTCCCTGTTACAGCCAGCACCTGATCCCAGGGAGGCCTGAGGACAAGTTCACCAGCCTGGTCTCAGTCTGGTCCCCCCAGGACTTAAGCATGCCAGGGCCCTGGGTCCTGCGGATTACCTAACCTAGTCTGCCATGGCTGGCACCTGAACACTTCCCTAGGGGTCTGAGGTCTGGCCCCCCCGAATTGCCAGCAACAGCACAGCAGGTACACACCTGCATGTGCTGATAGGCAGGGACCTCTCCCTCTCTACATAGAACTGCAGCATTTCCCACAGAGGCAAACAGGCTAAGGCTAGCTGCAAAAGCTACCTGTTTGGGTCTGAGAGAAGTAATGCTGCTCTGAAACCATTTATGCAGACAGCTGTGGGAAAGGCATTTTCCACAGTTCTCAACAACACTGTGGACTGGAGATAGATGGCAGGGTTTGACTGAACTGACAGCCATAAGCCTCAGGACAGGGGCATGATAGAGGAGTGGATCACTTTCCTATCACAGACTAGTCCATTGTCTGAGACAACAGAGAACCAGCCCCTCATGGTAAGCAAAGTTCCAACATCTACCCACTGGCTTCTGCTACCGCTGGCTCTTGCCTGCAAGTACTACCTACTGGCCTTGGAGGTTGAAAAGCACAACACATTCTGCTGACCAGGAGATCACGGCCCTACTCCCTGTCACAGCCAGCATCTGATCCCAGGGGGGCCTGAGGACAAGTTCACCAGCCTGGTCTCAGTCAGGCTACTACCTGCTGTCAGAAAGGCATAGTGCTGGAAAATGAGATAAGCTTCCCAAAACCTCCAAAATTCCAGTACTGCAGAAGGTAGCGAGCCTACTTATATACCCAGTACATCTCCACAATCAGCCTCTGAGAAAGGCTGATCACCACACAAAGGCTATCTATAACCAAGGAGCTAATACAGAGACTTGATGCCCTGAAAGCACCCAAAATTAAAGCCAAACAACCAAACGCAATTCACAACATACTCACACCCTGTAAAGGGAGAAATAAAATAAAATAAAAACTAAAAAAATCCCATCTAAAGGAAAATAAACTCTAAAATAAGAAATGACGGTTTCTCCAGAAGAGAAGGAACCAGCATAAGAACTCTGAAAGTATGAAAAAACAAACTGTTTTGACATCCCCGAAGGATCACACTAGCTCTCCAACAATGGATCCCAACAAAAGAAAAACTGTGAAATGACAAATAAAGAATTCAAAATTTGGATTGTAAGTAATCTCAATGAGATCCAAGAGAAAGTTGAAAACCAACACAAAGAAACCAAAAAAGTAATTCAGGTCATGAATGAAAAATTCACTAAAAAGAAAGAGATTGAAAAAAAAATAACAGAACTTCTAGAAATGAAACACTCATTTAGAGAATTACAAAATATAATAGAAAATATTAACAATAGACTAAACCAAGCAGAAGAAAGAATTTCAGGGCTTAAAGATAAGGCTTTCGAATTAACACAGTCAGACACAAATAAAGAAAAAAAATTAAAAGATGCGAACAAATTCTTCAAGAAATATGGGATTATGTAAAATTTACAAACCTATGAATCATAGGTATTCCTGAGGGAAAAGAAGAAAAAGTAAAAAGTTTAGAAAACCTGTTTGAGGGAATAATTGAGGAAAACTTCCATGGTATTGCTAGCGATTTAGACATCCAGATACAAACTCAATGAATTTCTGGGAGATTCATTGTAAAAAGAACTTCACCAAGGTATATCGTCATCAGATTATCTAAAGTCAATGTGAAGGGAAAAAATCCTAAGAGCAGTGGGACAAAAGCTTTAAATAACTTATGAAGAAAATCCCAGAAAACTAATAGCAGACTTCTCAGTGGAAACGTTACAAACTAGAAGGGATTTGGGTCCTACTCTTAGCATTCTTAAACAGAATAAATGCCATTCAAGAATTATGTATTCCACAAAACTAAGTTTCATAAATGAAGGAAAAATAAAGTCTTTCCCAGACAAGCAAATGCTAAGGGAATTTGTCACCACTAGACCAGCCCTACAAGAAATGCTAAAAGGAATTCTAAACATCAAAATGAAAAGTCAATACATGCCAGTATAAAAACACTTGAAAGTATAAAACTCACAGGACTTATAAAACAATAACATAATTGAGAATGCAAAGCAACTAGGTAACAATCAACATGATGACTGGAACAGTATCTCACATATCAATATTAACATTGAATGTAAATGTCCTAAATGCCCCACTTAAAAGATACAGATTGATAGAATGGATAAAAAACACAATTCAAATAGCTGTTTCCTTCAAGAGACCCACTTAGCTCATAAAGACTTTTATAGACTCAAGGTAAAGGGGTAGAAAAAAATGTTCCACACAAATGGAAACAAAAATCAAGCAGAAGTAGCTATTCTCATATCAGATAAAACAGACTTTAAATCAACAATAGTAAAAATAAAAAATAAAAAAAAAGACAAAGAAGGTGACCATATAATTATAAAGGGATTAACTCAACAAAAAGATATAACAATCCTAAATATACATGCACCTAACACTGGAACTTCCAGATTCATAAAACAACCACTACTAGGCCGGGCGCGGTGACTCACACCTGTAATCCTAGCACTCTGGGAGGCTGAGGTGGGCAGATCATTTGAGCTCAGGAGTTCGAGATCAGCCTAAGCAAGAGCGAGACCCCGTCTCTGCTAAAAAAATAGAAAGAAATTATCTGGACAATTAAAAATATATAGAAAAAATTAGCCGGGCATGGTGGCGCACGCCTGTAGTCCTAGCTACTCGGGAGGCTGAGGCAGTAGGATCGCTTGAGCCCAGGAGTTTGAGGTTGCTGTGAGCTAGGCTGACACCACGGCACTCACCCCAGGCAAGAGAGTGAGACTCTGTCTCAAAAAAAAAAAGACTTGCTTTGTGGCCTAACATATGGTCTACTCTAGAATATGTCTCAGGTTATGAAATCAACATATACAAATCAAGGTATAGCATTTATACACACTAATAGAATTACCAAGCTGAGAATCAAATCAAGAACTCAATCTCATTTAAAATAACTGCAATAAATAAATACATATATGCATACATAAATAAAATTCCTTGGAACAAACTTAATCAAAGAGATGAAAGATTTCTACAAGGAGAACAACAACACACTGATAAAAGAAATCATAGATGACACAAAAAAATGGAAAAGCATCCCATACTCATGAATTAGAAGAACTGATATTGTTAAAATGTCCATACTTCCCAAAGTAATGTAAAGATTCAATGCAATTTTTATCAAAATACCAATGTCATTTTTCATAGAATTAGAAAAAACAATCCTAAAATTTATATGGAACCAAAAAAGAGCACAAAATTCCTAAGCAAAAAGAACACATCTGGAGGCATCACATTACCAGACTCCAAATTACACTACAATGCAACCCAAACAGAATGGTACTGTATAAAATAGATGCATAGACCAATGGAACAGAATAGAGAACCCAGAAATAAGGCCAAATACCTTCAACCGACTGATGTTTGACAAATCAGACAAAAACATACACTGGAGAAAGGACACCCTATTCAATAAATGGTGCTGGGAAAATTGGAGAGCCTCATTCAGAAGAATGAAACTGGATCCCAATCTCTCACCATATATAAAAATTAACTCAAGAGGGATTAAAGACTTAAATGTAAGACCTAAAACCATAAAAATCCTAGAAGAACACCTAGGGAAAACTCTTCTGGATATTGGCCTAAGCAAAGAATTTATAACTAGGACCCCAAAAGCAAATGCAATAAAAACAAAAATAGGCCAGACGCAGTGGTTCACGCCTGCAATGCTAGCACTCTGGGAGGCCCAGGCGGGCAGATTGTTTGAGCTCAGGAGTTCGAAACGAGCCTAAGCAAGAGCGAGATTCCGTCTCTAATAAAAATAGAAAGAAATTAATTGGACAACTAAAAATACATAGAAAAAATTAGCCAGGCGTGGTGGTGCGTGCCTGTAGTCCCAGCTACTCGGGAGGCTGAGGCAGAAGTATTGCTTGAGCCCAGGAGTTTGAGGTTGCTGTGAGCTAGGCTGACACCACGGCACTCACTCTAGCCCGGGTAAAAGAGTGAGACTCTGACTCAAAAAAAAAAAAAAAAAAAAAACCCAAAAATAGACAAATGTGATTTAATTAAACTAAAAAGCTTCCACACAGCAAAAGAAATAATAAAAAGAGTAAATAGACAACTTAGAGAATAGGAGAAAATATTTGCAAACTGTGTATCTCATGAAGGACTAATATCCAGAATTTATAAGGAACTGAGACAATTCAACAAGAAAAAACAAATAACCCCATTAAAAAGTGGGCAAATGACATGAACAGGCATTTTTCTAAAGAAGGGAAACAAATGGTCAACAAATATATGAAAAAATGTTCAACATCACTAATCACCAGAAAAAGCAAATTAAAACCACAATGACACCATCAAATTGGTTTTAACTGATCAACACCTAAGTGCATATATAGGAATAACATTCATCAGACATCGGGCAGATGGGAGGGGGTAGGAGGGGATGGGTATATGCAAACATAACGACCGTCTGGGAAATGGACACGCTTGAAGCTCTGACTTGGCGGGGGGAAGGATGGGGGCAAGGGCAATATACATAACCTAAACATATGTACCCCCATAATATCCTGAAATAAAAAAAATTAAAAATAAAACCACAATAAGATGCCATCTTACTCCAATTAGAATGGCCATTATCAAAAAACGATAGATATTTATTGACACAGATATGGTGAAAAGGGAATGCTCATACACTGTTGGTGGGAATGTAAATTAGTACAACCTCTATGGAAATCAGTATGGAGAGTTCTCAAAGAATTAAAAGTAGATCTACCATCTACCATTTGATCCTGCAATCCCACTACTGGATATCTACTTGAAGCAAAAAAGATCATCATATCAAAAAAATACCTGCACTCATATGTCTACTACAACACAATCCACAATCGCAAACTTATTGAAACAACCTAAGTGCCCATCAACCAATGAATAGATAAAGAAAATGTGGTGTATTTTTTCATACACACACACACACACACGCACCATGTGGTACAACTCAGCCATAAGAAAGAATGAAATAATGTCTTTTGTAGCAACTTGGATGGAACTGGAGGCCATTTTCCTAGGTGAAATAACTCAGAAACAGAAAAATAAATGCTGCGTGTTCTCATTTATAAGTGGGAGCTAAGCTGTGGCTATACAAGTACACACAGGATGGTATAATGGACCCTGGAAACTTAAAATGGGAGAGGCTGGGAGGCGGTGATGGATGAAATATTATCTATTGAGTACAATATACACTATTCAGGTGATGCGTACACCAAAAGCCCAGACTTCACCACTGTATAATATATACATGTAATGGAATTCAACTAATACCCCCTAACTCTATTAAAATAAACAAAAAAGAGGCAAAAAGAAAGAGAAAACAAGGCAATCAATAGCTCCAGAAAGAACAAAGAGGAAGTTCATGAAAAGATATGTCATAACAATATGTTAATCTTATGCTGCTAAGTCATGGACAGTATATACAGTCACAATGATGTAAGCACTGAATACCTATTCAACCAAAAAAAAATGGTGCTATAATCACCTTGAGAGGAGAGCAGAAGGATGGGAAAAGGTAAGTCTTCATCTTCAAAGAAAGAAGTCAATAAATAATATCTAAAAGTGAAAGTTAAGAATTTTCAATGTAGCATGTTGTAGAGGTAAACCACAAGAGAAATATGTAAAACATACATAAAAGAGTTAAAAGTGGTTGTTTCTGAGATGGGTGAATCTGTCAAAGGGGAATTAGGGAGGAGGCTGCCGGTTGTTATTTATCTTTTTTAATTATCAGCTTTGTAGAATACATTTTTAAAATGATGTACATAAACTTCTCTTATAAAAACATAAAAAATAAATATTAAAACACCTCCATGTAAAAGGTAAACCAGAGTCTAATAGAAAACATATGATCCTGGATGGAAAAGCACTTGCATAGAAAATTACAAAAGCAGAACTGCAAAGGGGAGATAGATGGATTTGACCATGCCAAAATTAAAAATATCTGTGCAATGAAAGACAACCGTGAGAAAATAACAAGAAAATGACAGACAGTTCAGGAAAAGATATTTAATCCAACAGAGGGTTAGCCAGGGAAATCATGCAAGGGAATGATGGGAATGTAACGGAAATTAGGCCAAGGGCAGAATCGGGCCATTTACACAAAGAGGCACCGAGGGCTCAGTATGCAATACTGAGCAGATCCTGGGACAGGTGCCATTCGAAGGACTTCACCTACATGAATTCCCACAATGAGGAAGAAGGGATGATGTTGCTGTCTCCACTTTACCTGGGAGGAAACAGGAACAAAGAGGCTAAAGACATGCCCAGGTCCACACAGCCAGAAAGCAGTGGGGTCAGGACCAGAGCCCAAGTACTCACCCTGCAGGGTCACGCTCTGCCCAAGTCCCGCATCACAGAAATGCAAATTGAAACAGAAAGGCAGCACTTTTTACCTTTAAGCTCAGCAAAATTTTCCAGTGAC
Organism: Avahi laniger; assembly: GCA_963575035.1. NCBI lineage: Eukaryota > Metazoa > Chordata > Mammalia > Primates > Indriidae > Avahi > Avahi laniger. The sequence continues at coordinate 9,481 of CAUYSK010040148.1, read as the reverse complement.
GGACAGAGGTTAGAATGGTGCTGCCACGGTGAAGAGGAAGCTGTCAGGGTTTAGTGACATGGAGTAACCATGTGTCCCAGGGCTCAGCAAGGCCACCCCAGCACGTATGGCCTGGAGGATGCCTCCCACAGCTGCACAGAGACGGCAGGAAGCTGCTGGTCATGGTGTCGTTTTCTGTAGAGAATCACTGGAGGAGACACAGAGATTAATTCACGGATGGAGAAGACAGAAGAAGAGCACAGCAAGTGCTAGGCCGTGGGTACCAGGGGGTCATTATCTGTTCTGTCGATTTTGCACATGCCTCAACATTCCCATAACGAAAAGTGCTTTTATGATGTCGTATGGGAAAGGAGAGGGAATCAGAGTGCTCTGTGACGGGGGCGACAGTAGCACTCACATAGTCAGGATAACGCAAACGCCACATCATGATCTGACCTGTTACAAACAGCCTCATTGGGAAGATGAGGGAGAAAGGTGGGATCGTTTGGAGTGGGCAACCAGCTACACCCTGTCCTTCCAGGTGGCAGTTGATACTACTAGGTGATGCTTGGAAGGAAGAGGTCGGGTGCTGGCTGTGAAATGCGGTGAGAAATGGCAGTGGGACGACCAGACTGCTGGGTTTGGGAGCAAGCCTGAATGACCGACTGACTCATATATATGGCCACTGCCGCCACCGGGAGCCTGCCCTGGGGAGGGGGCTGTATCTCTACACTAGCAGGTATGTCAGGAAATGCCCTCCAGCCCTTGCGGTTTCAGACACAGGATGGACGGGCTTGTTTTAAGGAACATAGGGTAGTAAGCCAAGCACCACCCAACAGCCACAAGAGGAGGGGGGACAGCCGCAGGAGGGAGCTACCTCCATCCAGACCCTTCCTCAGCCCTTCTGCTCACCCTCCCCACCCACTCTGAGCCCCACTGAAAGAAGGCCTCTGCCACCCACTGAGGAAGGGCTCCTGGCAGAGAAGGCAAGATGGCCCTGGAGCCAGCCTGAGCCAGTGTGGTGGGAAGACCCTATGCCCCCCTCTGCCAAGTAACATCTGCTCTGTCAGTGGCTGAGGGCCAGACCAGAGGTCATCCTTGCGGCAGGACAGACTCATCAGGCTGTTGTTCCACTGTAGACCCTGGTTCATTCCTGGCAGGAGGGAAATGGGCCGGTGTTTCCTCTTTATCCAACAACTTTGAGCCTGGAGAAGGCATCCTGATCCCTGGATCACAGTTGCCCTTGTGACATCATGGCTATCTCCCTCTCCTACATCCCCTTCCGCCTGCCAAGGCCAGGGGAGTAGGAACAAGAAGGGGATGTGAACACCTGAACCACTGCCCCAAACCATGGGCTGTCAATGTTGTGTAAGACTCAGGCAGACACACTCCCCCTGGGGTGGGGAGGGGTCCCGTGGAAGAGGGAAGCACCAGATGACTTCATAGGACCCAGGCAAAAAATGGGGAGCCAGGGCAGTGGGGACTTTGCACAGAGGCTGGTCCTCACCCATGATCCCCCACCCCACGTTCTGATTGCAGAAGTCTGGCCCAGACACAGATGCACTGGAGAGAGAGAAGCAGAAGGTAGGTGGACCAGGAGAGCCAGAGAACTGTAGACCACTGACCCTCCGATCCCTGGGTCCCTGGAAGTGGAGGCCCCATCTGTGGTCCCACAGGGGTTGGTGCAGAGTTGCTCTCCTGTGCCCTAAATCCCTTCATGTCCTGAGTGAACTGTGGCAAGCAGGAGACAGACAGGAGCGGGAGGACGCAGCCTGCGACAGGCCGCGTGGGAGGTGGGGCTCCCGCAGTGGGAAACGCAAAGGCAGGCAAAGGTCGGCCAGGCGCAGGAGGGCCTGAGAGGTAGTAGTGGAAGTCAACAGGATGGAGAGGAGGGGAAGACCCCAAAGGGCTGTGGCTCTTACCAAGACAGCAGGAGGTGGTATCATGGGCTTGAATTTGGACCAAGACGCAGGCCATAAATGCCAGCTTCGTCCTCATGGGCATCCTCTGGTTTCTCAAGCCCAAGTCGGGTCTTCTGGATCAGAAAGTGTTTTCCCTGGTTCCGTGAACCTGTGAGGTCCACGGGGCTGGCATTTCCCCATTTTATAGACAAGGAACACTGTGAGTCTGAGGGTGAGCAGAAGTGCCCGTAGCCATGGACAAGACTGAAGAAGAGGCCAAATCCCACCCAGGGTCCTGGGTCCTCAGAACCAGCAAGGGAAGTGCAGATTGTTCAGAGAACCAGTAAATGTTACAGCCAAATATACAGCTCTCTGTGCATGTTCCAGGTCCCAGAGAGCAGCCTTGCCTTCCAGATTGATGGCTTTTTACAGGTACAATACGAAGTCACTTCAAAGCATCCGGAGTTCCACATTGAAATCCTGTCAGTCTGAAAGGCCTGCAGCATAGAGAACTGGCTCCACTGCCCCTATAATGTTGAAGGTTTTGTGAGTCTCAGTGATTCCAACAACCACAGTCCCCAACCCCAAGGAGTCAGGCCCTGCTCCTTCTTTTCTTCCTGGGAAAGACTTCAGCGCAGGTACCTCCCCCACTGCCCCATAGTGCCTATGGTCCCTGTTTGGATTGACAATGGCCATATACTACTGATTTTCCATCCAAATCAGAAATTGCAGTCCAAGGCTGTCCTCATATATGCAGAGCCAGATGTCCCATTGCACAGTGCTGACATCATTCCTGTCTCTTGAATGTGGAATTGGGAGGGGTTGGGCTTCACACTTCTGAAGTCACTGGGCACCCCCTTGCCTGAGAGTTGCGTCTGAGGCCATGCTCTGTCGGTTGGGGCAGTTGGGGCTTGCACACATCAGGTTTCTTCTTAGCAAGCCCCCAGACAGGAGTCAGTCACGTGGCTTCCTCTCCTAGGAGCAGTGTAGCTCAGGGAAAGCACAGGAGGCTGGCCTTAGTGATGACATGGATGAGGTTCTGCATACTCATGCTAACTTGGATGCTCGTGGGCAGGTGATACCCCTTTGGGAAATGCCTGATATAATGATCTAAGGATCCTCAGCTCTTCCTCCATGTCCTGTCTTCAGCACCTACTTCCCCAGGGTACTGAACACAAATAGGTCCCCCACTGCTGTCACCTCCTCCTTATGTATGGCACCATTTCAGTGACTTCAACATTGACTGGATGATGCTCCCAAACCTCTTGACTCTCATCCCCAGTGATTTTGACTTCCATCCCATCTCAGTCACCCACTTCTACCATTGCACTCCAGATCATTGCTTCCCAAGCTTTCTGTGAGGAAGGACCATTCTTTAAAAATGCCTAATCCATCACAAATCAGTTCTTATGTAAAACAATAAAAATGAATTATGAGAAAACTATAAGGGAAAGTTACACAAAATATAAGCCTTATTCTTAATTATTTGAACACACATAATATTACTATTTCAATTTTCCAGTTTCTACATGCTTATTTTCAATCTCTGAACTTATGCAACCGGTAACCAACTTGGAGCTAAAGAAGCTGGCAAGCTGGACACAACAATGGACAAAGACAACATCCCCCTCCGCAGACACACCAAAATAAGCCCACTCTAGCCAAACACCAGAAACGGGGCATACTCACAAGATAAAATTACTGGACAATAAACAGCTTCATTCCATTCAATCAACATAAATAAATCTGTTGTGCTACCTCCACTCACGCCAGCCAAGGCAGAGTGGGAAGCCTAGAATTCCACCATCCCCAGGCTACAGTGAGGGCCCCCAATCCTCTTCCTGGGGTGGTTTCAAAGAAGGTTGAGTAGGCAGCTGTAAAGATGGAAAGTTTTAAAATTTGGGGGAAAGTGACATATTTACTATGTTGGGTTTTCCAATCCATGAGCATAAAATATCTCTCTATTTATTTAGATCTCTGTTTTTCTTTAAAGCAATGTTTTATAGTATTTACAATACAAGCTCTGTATGTGCTTTGTTAGATTTACAACTAAGTATTTCATTTATTAAAGCTACTGTGTGTGTGTGTGTGTGTGTGTGTGTGTGTGTGTGTGTGTTTAATTTTGGGGACTACATGTTCCTTGCTAGTATATAGAAATGTAACTGATTTTTAAATTTTTTTAAAATTTTTGATTTCTTAGTCCTTATAAACAGGATAGAAATATAACTGATTTTTGTCTTTGCCATGTATCTGCCAATTTGATGAACTCATTTTTTAATTCTAGGGTGATTTTTTCTTCTTTTAGATTCCTTAGGATTTTCTATGTAAACATGTCATCTGAAAAAAGGGACAGTTTTCTTTCTTACTTTATGATCTGTATATCTTTTATTTACTTTTCTTGACTTATTGCATTGGCTTTAACTGCCAGCACTATGTTAAATGAGATTGATGAGAATTGACATCCTTGCATTGTTCCCCATATAGTGTGAAAGCATTCAATCTTTCAGTGTTAAGTATAATGTTAGCTGTAGGTTTTTTGTAGATGTTCTTTATCAAGTTGAGGAAGTTCTCCTCTGTTACTATTTTACTGAGAGTTTTTATGATAAATGCATGTTGAATTTTGTCAAATACTTTTTCTGCATCAATTGATATGGTCATGTAATTTTTTTTCTTTAGCCTGTTAATCTAGTGTATTATATCAATTGATTTTTGAATGTTGAACCAGCCTAGAATAAACCTTATTTGGTCATGTAAAATTCTTTTTATACATCAATCAATTATTTACTAATACATTGTTAGGGATTTTTGCATCTATATTCATGAGAAATAATGGTCTGTAGTTTTCTTTTTTGTAGTTATTTATCTAGTTTTGATATCAGGATAGTTCTGGTTTCATTAAATGAAATGGGAAATGTTACCTATGCTTCTATTTTCTAGAAGAGATTACATAAATTGATTTTATTCTTTCAACTTTAGTAAAATTCTCTAGTGAAACCAATTGGACATGGGGGTTTCGTTTTGAAGGGAGTTTTTAAATTATAAAATCAATTTCTTCATAGTTATAGGACTATTCAAATTATCTATTTCAGATTAGATGAATCATGGTAGTGTGTGTTTTTTGAGGAATTGGTCCATTTTATCTAGTTTGTCAAATTTATGTGTGTAGAGCTGTTTATGCTATTCCCTGATTATCTTTTTGATGTCTGCATGGTCTGCAGTGTTTTATTCCTAATATTGGTACTGTGTGTAGTCTTTTTTCCCTCAATCACTCTTGCTGAAAGGATGGTCAATTTTATTGATCTTTTCCTAGCTCTTTGTTTCATTGATTCTATTGTTTTCCTGTTTTCAATTTTATTGATTTCTGTTCTTATTTTTATTATTTCCTTCATTCCACTTACTCTGGGTTTATTTTGCTCTTCTTCCTCTAGGTTGTTAACATGAGAGCTTAGATAACTGATTTGAGGATATTCCTTTTTAATATAAGATTTCAGGGCTATATTAGCACTCTTAGCACTGCTTTACCAGCCTCCCCTAAATTTTAATATGTTGTTTATTCATTATCAGTCAGTTCACTGTATTTTTTAACATTTCTGCTTGAGACGTCTTCTTTGATACATGGATTAGAAATGTGTTATTTAGGTCCCACGTTTGGTAGGAAGAGCATGGAAGTGACATTGTTCTCACAGCATCTCTTCAGATGGTACATGGTTTCTGTTTGTAACCTTATTCGTGCTGTTCACTTTGATCACTTAATTAAGTTGGTTTTGTTCAGACTTCTCCACTATAGGATTACCCTTTTTCTTTTTGTAAATAGTATTTGGTGAACATATACTTTGAAATTATTTAAATATCTTTAACCTCATCAAACTTTCAATTTATTCATTTATTTATTTATATCGGTGTGGACTCTCGGCTTCCCACTTTATTCAGTGGATTATAAAACATTAATGTTTTGATTTCTTTAGATGCTCAAATTGTTCCAGATTTGGCCAGCAAGAGCCTCTTCAACCTGGCTTCTGTGTTCTTCTGACATGCTGTCCTCATTCTTTGTACACTTGATTATTTTCTGGCATTAAATTGTATTCCAGGTTTATCTTGTATTTTACTGCTCCAGGCTAGCAATTAGCCATTTCTCCATCCTTCCTTTAGAGGGAAACAGTATTTAGAAGTCAAATTCTGACAGTAGATGTGCTCATTGTTATTGAGATACTGCGGCTCACAGGCCCCTGCAGTGGACAGAGCCAGTGAAATATATGCATGTAATAAATATTTGTGTATATATACGGCACAAACGCACACATTTATATCTATATTTATTTCTATATCTACTGAAATACATGATTTCACACTGATATTTTCAATCTCAAAACCAAATCAAGGGATTCATTTTAGTTTTAATCTTTCCATATTTCTAATTCCTATTTCTGGGAGTGAGACACTGGACTTTCATCATTCAAAATGAAATTCCTTACTTAATCAATCTCCCCTTTGTGTAAACCAATCTTCCATCAGCGCTGCTGCCCACTGCCACGCACACACCCTCCTCACCCTGCTCGGCTCCACAGCCCGTCACATGCCCCTCTATGTGGATGCCCTGCCTTGCCTGCTCAGGCCCTGTCATCTCCATACCAGTCCTTCCCCCACCTGGACGCCTTTCTCACCCTCTCGGGATTAACACTCTGTGCCAGGATTCACTGCTCACAGACACTTGGACTCTGGCTCTCCTCACTGGTCTGCTGATCCCTGTAAAGGCCCCCTTCATCCAACCTGAGCAGACATAAAATGTCAGGACACTCTCAGTGTGGACATCCTCCTCATTGTGCACACGTTCTGACTTCCTCTGCCACCAAGGATGCCCTCCTTGTCCTGCTGGATACCATTACCAGTATGACCTTGTGCCCTGGGTAGACTCCTCCTCCCACTGCCGGGTCCGAGCTGCGCATCCCTCCAGCGCCAACGCTTCCTCCCCCTTGGGATCCTCACCTGGCTCTGGGCCATGATGGCTCTTTCCCAGGCTGCACCTACGTTGCACTGTCTAGCCTAACGCCTTTCAGGCTGAATGACTCAGGAAGTAAAGAAGAAAAAATGAAGTCAAGGACAAGGAAAAAACTAAATTTTTAATAAAAAAAAAATAGAAAAAACCATTAGCAGAAGGAAATTCTCAGTCACTGGCTAAAATCTGCTTCAATGTTTTCACTTCAAACATCAAGGAAACAAAACCACATGGAAAACTCAAAATACCCGTGAAAATGTTGGAGCACAGCCTCGTGCTTAGACCTCCCTGCCCCACTGCAAATTCACAGGAATAACAGAAAAGAAATACATTAATTTAAAAAATATCTAGTAGTATCTAAAATATAGGAACGGGGCCTTCAGTGGACTGAAATTATGTGGAATCCCTAACAGACAGAAGGCATATGTGAAGACTGAAAGACAATAAATTGAAGCTCCAAAAAGGCCTTAGGCAGCTGCAAGAGTGGCCATGCAGTCCCTCCACCTGGCCGACAGCTGGACCCAGGGGAGGAGGGACGGGTGGGAACACACAGAGGAGCAGCCGCTGATTCCCCGGCAGAGCCGTGCGGTCGGCCAGGAAAGGCCTGTGGCCAGGGGGATCTGTGACTGGCCTGGGGAGGCCTGGCAGGGCCTGGTGCCAGGGGACAGCAAGACCCTTCCTCAGAAGGCCACCCACTGACATCCCACCCCTGACAGTCCACCCCACATAGAAGGAAGACTCAGAAACTCCAATGTGGGTTGGATGTGTGCTCCTGAGTATAGAGTGGAGGGAAGGGAGGTTCAGAGCACTGATGAGAGGATTCTCAGCACTGAGGAGAGTTTTTAAGAGATTCATTAGAAAGAATCACAGTTAAAGGCAGTCGACCAATTGCACCGAGATGATTGAAAACAGGAGGAACCCAAAACATGTGGTACAGTCTCAACTGCTACAGATAAAATATCAAAACCTTTAAAGAGGAAATAAGACCCACTGTTTACTGACCAAGGAGTAAAGTCGGGGTGACTTCACCTTTCTCAGCAGCAACATGGGGTGCAAAGAGAGAGGAGAGCCACATCCTCAACTGTCTGAAGAAATCTTTATAGAATTATAACTTACCCCAAATGTTATCCAAGTGTAAGGCAAATAAACTCCAGTTCTTATATGCAAAGACCGGAAAGCTTACAACACTGCCCAAAATACTTACTGGGCAATGAGCTACATGACAGTGAGAAACGAAAAGGGAAGCACACGGGAAGCAGCAGTGAGCAGAAGAGCCAGAAAAATTTATTCTTAAGTCTAAACACGATTTGGCTATAAAAAATTTAATATCAGTGGAGAAATAAAATTCAAGATGATAATAATATACGAGATTGTTGGAGGAGTGGGTGAAGGGAAAGGAACTGGAGTAAACTTCTTGCCTGATTCAGGGCAAGGAGATAGATAATGATTTGCTCCAGGTGTTAATAGCAAATTATAAAATAAAATATATATTGACACTGAAGTGCATAAGAAATAGAATAAGGTGTATAATTTTGATACCAATTAGGAATTGTATTTGGTTGCTATGATATTATAGAAACCTAGACAACAGTGGCTCAAACAAATTAGAGGATTATTTTTATCCTAGATGTGGGCAACCCCTGCCTGGTGTCCAGGCTTCTTCTATCACTCCATTTTCCCATGCTCGTGACTGGACCCTTGTCCCCCTGTTGTCAGGATGGCTCCCAGGGTGCCAGGTGTCACAGGCACATTAAGGCAAAGGGCAAGGAGGCATCTTAGCCTGAGGCAGCCTCCCACAAAGCTTTCCCAGAAGACCACCCTGTGACTGCTGCTGCCGTCTCACTGGCCAGTGAGTGTCACATGACCACCCCTAGCTGCAAAGAAGGCTGACGCAGGGCGGCTTTTCTCCCCCTCGCTAATCTGGGCATATCACTTCCCCAATAATCATGGTCTCACTAGTTAGGAAAATGAGGAAAGCAGATGCGGGCTAGGCAACCAGCAGTCTGCCTCCACTTCCAAAGTAGTAAAAGGAATAAAATTCCAAACAATTCTCAACCAATTCAACAAAAGTCAACAAAAGGGAAAATGAAAAAAAAAAACAAAAGATGACAGATGGAAACCATGAAACAATATGGCCGTGAGTCCAGGTATGTCAGAAGTCAAAAGAAATGTGAATTTTTAGTAGTACCTATTAAAGTGCAGAGACTTTCTTGCTGGATCAAAGGAGAAACACCTGTATTTTGTGAACAAAGGGAGGCGGAAGTTGAAAATAAAGCAATGGGAAAAGATACAGCAGGCAGGGGCTCCAACTTCTAGTAATAATGTGCTAAGTAATTGGAGAGGACCTTTTTGCTGAAGAGAACTGAAAAAGCTGAACCAAATATTTTTCTTTTTTTGAGACAGAGTCTCATTGTGTTGCCCGGGCTAGAATGCCGTGGCATCAGCCTAGCTCACAGCAACCTCAGACTCCCGGGCTCAAGCAATCCTCCTGCCTCAGCCTCTCGAGTAGCTGGGACTACAGGCATGCGCCACCATGCCCGGCTAGTTTTTTCTATATATTTTTAGTTGTCCAATTAATTTCTTTCTATTTTTAGTAGAGACGGGGTCT
>CAUYSK010040145.1:0-36764 GCA_963575035.1 Avahi laniger | reverse complement strand
AGAACAACTTCATGCAATACTTCAAAAGGAAAGTATATATCATTCAATTACTTTGGAGGAATCAGCTGACACTACGGACTGGGCGTAGGTTTATACTTCATTCTGATCATAACAGAAGATTTTCTTTGCTAGGAAGAGTTATTCCCTTTGGGCACTCTTGCAAACAGAACACAGGGAACAGGTATCTTCAACAACTTTCAAGATAAATGTTTGAAGTCAGATTGAATTTGGTAAATTTAGTGAGTGTATGTACAGATGGTGCACCTTCCATGACAGGAAAACATGAAAGGTTTATTACACAGACAAAAAAAGTATTAACAGATACAGATATTCTCATTTCTTTTCATTGTATCTTGCATCAGGAAAATCTCTGTGCTAAAGCTAGTATTTTAAATGACACTTTGCAACAAGTTATAAATATTGTTAACTATATTCATGCAAATGCAACAGGGCATCATCAGTTTCCTAACATGCTAAAGTTGAACCATGAGGTATTCAGTGTGGATTTACACTATCGCAGGGACAGGTGGTAGCCAAAATTTTATCTCTGTGAGAACAGATAATTAAATTTTATGGAGAACAGAATCAGCAATGTGAATTATTGAAAGATTTCTATAGGAATGTAACATTTCTTCATGTGATAAATCATGTCAAAACAACTTGAATATTTCTTTGCAAGGTAAAATTAAGTCTATATATCATATGGGGCAAAAAATCCAAGCATTCCAAAAAAAGCTGTCTTTTCTCAAACACTTCTTCTTCAAAAGGAAATTTCAGATGAACACTTTCCTGAGTTAGCAAAGGTCATTGAGGAGCAGAATGATATATGTGAATCATTTGAAGAATACTCAGATGTTATAGACCTGTTAATTGGAGAAAACAATGCAAGGTTCACTGACTGAGAATCATGACATCACACCCAAATTAGCATTTCAGCCTCACCTAGTTGATGTCACCAAGGCACCTAAAGAACTACAGATGGAATTGATTGAGCTCTCAGCAGATGACGTTTTCAAGTCATTGTTTGATGCTAAGAAAGATCCAATTGAAATATGGAAAAATGCAGTAGAATATCCACACCTTTGGGAACATGCTCAAAAAATGGTTTCTGGCTTTTCAAGCACTTACTGCTGTGAATCCACATTCTCCTCCCTAACCCAAATCAAGATGCCCTTCAGGTCACAGAGACTGATACCCATCTAGAGGGCCAATTGAAACTGTGGACCTCCACGATGCAACCAAATATTCAAATGCCTTCCGACAAAAAGCAGACACAACAAGGTCATGAAAAGGTTGGTACCGAGGAAATAAGAAGGGGACAAAGCAAACACCAGGACATCGATCGTGGTGCCAGGACCAGTTAGTGACGAAAGCAGTCATGTCCACACAGCGTATCAGAAACCAGAAGCATGACCTTAATTTCTATGTACGAATAAAGTTTAACAGTTGTATTGGTTTCCTACGGCTACTGCAACGAATTACCACAAATGGGTGGCTTAAAACAACAGACATTCTCACAGTTCTGAAGGCTGAAAGTCCAAAATCAAGCTGTCAGCAGGGCCTTGCTTTCTCTCCACTCTGGGGCTCTAGGGAAAGCTCCGTCCTTGCCCTTCTAGCACCTGGGCGTTGCCAGCAGTCCTTGCTCGGCCTTCACTGGCTTCCAGCAACATCGCCCCAATTTCCATCTTCGCAGCATGCCTTCTTCCCCTCTGGGTCTGCCTGTGTCTTCAGAGCTCTCTCTCGTCATAATGATACCAGTCATTGGATTTAAGGCCCACCCTAATACAGTATGGCCTTATCTTCACTTGATTCTATCTGCAAAGACCCCATTTCCAAGTAAGGTGACATTCACAGGCGCCAGGATTAGAACATCAACATACATGCTGGGGGAACATGATTCAACCTGCAATAACACCTAATGTGGAATGAGGGGCTCTCACGAAGCTACTTCAGTGCTTCTGTCCAGAACTATCAACTATATTAGCTTGAGAATGACTGGATACTTTAATCTGCAGCTGAGGTGACTAACTAGTATGATAATTTATTAATAATATTATTTCAAGTCATTTAAAAAGATGAAATAACACATGCACATAAGAAAATCCATACAATACTGAAGAATTTACAATGAAAGCTGTTTCCAAGAGAAAGACACCATCATCCGTCTTTTGTTTTTATATATCCTTCCAGATATCTATGTATATACATTTTTTATGAAAATAGGAGCATGGTCTACCACTGTTCTGTGCCTCTCTTTTTTACCTGCCAAGGTATCTTGACGCTGTTTCCACATTAGCTCATGCAGATCTGCTGTTTACACAGGTATGAATGAGATTTTCTCCAACTTTTAAGTGTCTTAACAGCTTAGTATCTCAGAAATGATAAAGACACAACCAAAATGCTTTGCTTGTACAGTAGTGATTGGCTTATAAAATGTGTATATCAAGATCATTCATTCATTTGTTCAATAAATGAGAACAGTTATAGAAAAGCAGACAACCTATGAAGAGTCTAATAATATCTTAAGGAGTTTTCTTATTGCTTCTCCAGGTAGTATCAGCTATCACTCCACGGCTAAGCATAGCCAGGAGACAGAATTTCTCTGCTTAACAGAGTAGGTGGTAAGAAAAGGTCTGTTGGCATTGTTCCTGTAATTCCAGCACTTTGGGAGTATAAGGAGGGAGGATTGCTTAAAGCCAGAAGTTTGAGACCAGCCTGGGCAACATAGCAAGACCCTTGCCTCTACAAAAAATATTAAAAATTAGCCAGGTGTGTAGCCGTAGTCCTAGTTACTCAGGAGGCTGATGCAGGAGGATTGCTTGAACCCAGGAGTTTGAGGCTGCAGTGAGCTATGATTGTTCCGTTGCACTCCAGCCTGGGTGACACAGTGACACCTTGTCTCGAAAAAAAAAAAAAAAAGGGAAGAAGAAGAAGAAGAAAAGAAAAAGGAAAGGTCTACTGAATGAATGACTGGATAAAACAAAAATAAAAAATGGACGTTTTAACATTATATCACATATAAATGATTATACTTTTGCTATACTAAAGGGTTTTTCTAGTCCTTTTTCTATACCACATGTAGGAAAAATAGTTCCATTAATATATCTGAAGGCTCCAATTTGATGAGCAATCTTCAAGGCTGATTAAGAAAAATAATGCTTTATATTTTTATAGGGTTGTGCCTGTAACTCAGGTCACCACCATGTCAACGCAACGCCCATCAGTTCAAGTGGCTCTTTAGAAACTGCACAGCTCAGTACAGACATGTGCATCACAAAACATACTAACGTGGTCACATTCCAGTTATGATGTTCGCTTCTACTTTAACAGGATCTAATGCTTATGTCTTAGATCCTGTGTTCTAACTTGCGTTAGATACTCCCGACCACAGGCACGTGACTAGCTGACTGGAGTCCTGCAGACTCCACTCCCTGCCCGCCCGGCCCCACACCGCACACGCTGCCGCTGTCTTTCCACAGCACCAGGCTGTTTCTCATGGGACTGCACATAATTTTATAAACATTAACATGCACTTAGAGCTTCAGACATTCCAACCAATCTTCCACATTTCCTTTGGCCCAACTGCAGAAACCATGTACCAATGAAATGGACAGAGGTACGAGATCATCGAAGGCAGAACATTAATTTAAACCTGAGCTTGAAAATCATGAAACTAATGTTAAACAAAGGATAATATCCCAAATAAAACAGGAATGCCTGGTGGGGGAAGATTCAAATATGCTTCTGCGCAGGACAGAGAGGTGCACAGAGAAATCATACCTCCCCAGTACTTTCCAATGTTGCTCCCATCCCCAGAAGGAACTGACACTAAGATCGCGGTGTGATCTTTCCAGAATAGGAAGATGTGACTCTATGAATTTAAAAACGTAAGTAACTTTAGTTTAAAGCACAGTTTTAGTATGTTTATCTAAGTGTCACAGACTGTATGTATAGTTAAATTTTTTACTTTAAAATGACTCAGAAATTTTCTTTGACAGTATGTATAGATCTATTTATCTACCTACCTATTTATTTATTTAGCGACAGAGTCTCACTCTGTCACCTGGGCTAGAGTGCAGTGGTGTCATCCATCACAGCTCACTGCAACCTCAAATTCTTGGGCTCAAGGGATCCTCCTGCCTCAGCCTCCCCAGTAGCTAGGACTACAGGCTCACACCACCACACCCAGCTAATTTTTTTTCTATTTTTTTGTAAAGACAGTCTTGGTCTTGCTCTTGCTCAGGCTAGTCTCAAACACCTGGCCTCCCAAAGTGCTAGGATTACAGGTGTGAGCCACGGTGCCTGGCCCTATCTCATTTATTTTCAGAGTTGGATAGTATCTTATAGTTTAGATACTTTAATGTATTATATTTACTATTCCCCAGAGATTGGCAGATTTGATTATATAAAAATGCTAAACTTCTGAAGCACAAGAGATAATATGAACAAGGTTGCCCCTGGCTCCTCTGGCCGAGTATGGGAGCATGTGAGTACCAATACGAATCTCAAGTGCAATGCATTGAAACACACGGAGTATGTGTAAATCCGTGAATTCACAGTGACACTAAGAATTCACAGATTACTTTTAGAAGATGACAGGGAACAATTCTGAAAACATAAGGGGAAAGAATCAAGTTTTTATCTTACTTTTCCTATAAAAACAGTACTTCAATGTAACCTAATAGTTGGTAAAGGGGAGGTTTCTCTTTAAAAAAGTTTATTAGCTAATAAATGAAGAAATAAAAAATGAAGAAACCACACACACTACATATACATATATAACATGAATTCACATCACAAAGGAAAACATGTTCAGTTCTATCAGAAATAAATTTAGAAGACTCCTGGCATTCTCAACAGGGTATGAGACTTGGATGAATAGTAGCTGAAAGCCAGTAAAATGAATTTATCTGAGAGAAGGGAATGGTGTGAGACAATGAAGGATTCCATTATCCTTGAAAGTGCAAAATCAAAACGGAATGTGACTCAAGAATAAAATTAAAACTTACATGGCAGAAAATCATGCAAAGAAGAGACGCAAATTAAAACCAGGTATCACTTTTTAATCTATCAGATTGGCAAAAAATATTCAAGATTAATTATATCCATCGTAAGTGAGGATTTGGGGAAATTGGTTTAAATCCCAACCGTGACCTGGAGGTAAAGAAGAAATGAGGCAATACCAGTGAGGCACGTCAGCTGTGCTGGGAACATACAGCGAGCACTCAACAGATGTTCGCCACGGGGCCATTCCTACCCTTGGGACTTGCAGTCTTGTGGCGTCATGAATAGGACCTTCCGTCAGGAATTTTCTTTTGGGGGCCATCCTTGTCCAGTTTGAATATTTGTACTCTGCTGTCTTTTTTAACTAAGTTGGAAAGGTTTCCATCAGTTTCAACGCACTGGAACATCTGAATTGCCTGTTCTTTAAAGACACGGTAGAACTCATGAATCATCTGAACTGATGCCTTTCTTAGGGACAAATCTCTTAATACTCTTTCAATTTCTTCTATACTTTTTGTGTGATTTATGATTTTCTACTTCCATATGGCTCAATATTTTAAATGTATATTTTCTCAGAAAACTATCTGGCTTATCTAAGATTTTTCAACTCCGCTGGCATTAAATTCATACACAGTATTTGCTTTTTGTTTTAAAAAATCCCCATCGCTGGTTACGCACGCACAGCTCGTTTCTGACGTTCGGGCTGTGATAGAAAGCGGGCGGCTCTTATCTTAATCCCGTCTGCCAAAGGTCAGTCTGCAGTTCGCTGTCCCAAGAACTGGCTTTTGGTTTTATGGATCAATTTTACTTTTAAGTGTAAATTTCATAAATTTTTGCTTTTATTTTCATTATTCTTTATCTGCTTTCTTCAAAACTGCTTCATTAGTTTTCTCCTAGAGTCTCACATTAAATTCTTACTTCATTTACTTTCAGTCGCTGCTGTTTCCTAGCAGGTACATTCTGGGCTGTGCATTTTTATCCAGTTCCTGCCTGGTCGTATCCACTGAGTTTTGCTATATAGCACCATTTTATTTCCACATAGTTCAGATCTAATAGCTCAGTTCCAAATACCTCAGATCTAATTTCAGCTCAGATTTCTTTTTTATCGAAGGTTTTTTAGAAGTTTATTTTTAATTTCTTCACTAACTTGACTAGTTTATAATTTTTTACATTGTGATCAGAAAATGTGGCCTGTACGATTTTCACATTTTTTAATACATTGAGATGACTTTGAAGCCTTATTTGATAGTTTTGCCTTTTCCAAAATGTCCTATATATTAAATCATATGGTATGCAGCCTTTTGAGTCTCGCTTCTTTCATTTAACGTAATGCTTTTGAGATTCATCTATGTTGTTGTATGTATCAGTAGTTCCCTTTTATTGCCGAATAGTACTCAATTATTAATATATGGGAAAATTTCTAAAAGAAAACAAAATCACTATTACCCTACCTCCTGACATGTTTCCTGTCTTCTCTATCTACATGTGCACACCTTCTCTGGCAGTTCCAGTGCAGGTATCGACGATCTCCAGGTCAGGTCCTCTCCATCGAGCATCATGAATGGTCAGGGAGCTTGGACCTCTCACCACCCACCTCCGTGATTTCATGCAAGCCGAGGCTCTGTACTACAGAATGCACTTGTACACGGGTACTCTCTGGGCTGCTGCTGATAGTACTGCAGGGTCGAGTGACAGACCCTCCTGCCTCGGAGAGCTCCACAGTGACCCCTAGGCAGGAATCCCAAACCTCACTCTCGGAAAAGTGGCGAGGTGTGACAGAGGAAATTCCAGGGAAGTTTAGTCTAAGACTATTTAATTTCCCCCCAAGGATAGATCTTCCCACCCTTTATTTTTATTATTGCTGTGCTTACTATCTTCCATTTATTTAACTACGACAGAGGAAAAGGTGCTGTTTAAAATCCAAGGGGAATTAGACAATTTCTCATTGTGTTGTTAACTAAAATCTAACATATAAATAAAAAATTCATATGCTATAATCTAGGAAGAAAGGTCCACAGAAAAAGCCCACGTTGGGTGCAGTTCGCGCCCTCTGCATCCTGGGTCTAGAGCTGCCCTGGGAAGTCCACACGCCACATGGCTGGACGGGCCAGGATGAGGTTTCTCCTTCACTGCAGGGCACCCAGGATTTTGACGGTAGGAGTTTAGATAGTCTCAGGGACTTCAAATGTTCTGTGATAAACCTTATATGTCCTCTGAGTATTTTAGAGCCATCAGCATTTGGATTCCTCTGGGTGTAAAAAACTGAAAGTGGCTTCTTAAATTTCACCCAAATGCTAATTTCAATGCCTGAAATGACCCCTGATTTGACCAAATCTTTCCTGGAGAATGGGGATGGCACATTATGGCATGGATATATAATTACTTTTAAACTCAGTCTGCATCCTGGTTAAATCTTTTGGCTCCTCAATTCTTCTGCCTGTAGAATGCAAAGCATAAACCTGCAGTTCATTTTCTGGGGTCCTAAAAGTTCATTAGATGCAAGGGCCTGTATAAGCTGGCCACTTGCCTCCCGGGAGAATCATTCATCACCTACCCCTACCCAGCCCCATGGTATCTCTCTTATTCTTTAAATATTTTGGAGTCTTTAAGTCTTAATTGATACAAGAAGACTGTCCAGAAACAGAAAACAAATGTTTCACAAGAAATGAGATCTATATGCACAAGAAATTATGCAGCTCCCCTATCTGAGATACCGAAGGATGGGAACACAGGGAAGACAGCTCATGATATGATCCTTTCTGCCTGTCAGCAGGATCACTCCTCCCAGACCTGTGTCACAGTATTTTGCAAAGTTCATTGATGTCAAGTTTGGTCCCTTTTCTATTTCACATGGAAAAAGTCACCAGCGATGTTAGAATGGGTGGGGGGTGAAGCCAGAGAGCTGTGCCTGGGGGCTTCACAGCCCTAGTGATTCCCAGGATACCAGCTACAGCAGATCGGCCACAAACACGGGGAGTCTCCCTCCTAACTCACAGGTGTGAGATTTCCCCTTTCGTTTTACTGGGATGCTGTAATGTTACCTTCTTTCCTCAGTGGTGCCCTATAAATCTCCTCCCAGTATTTTTTTTGTGCCTGTTCAAATGATCAGGGCTTTGCTGCTGCTCCATATTAGGAAGAAAGCTCCTTCCCCCATGAGCCCAATTTATTGCAGTTTCGCTGCTCTCTGAGCTCCCGTTGACTGTGGTCCTGAGGGGCATGAAAAACACAGTGACATTCCAGGAATATTCTCTGTACTGCGGCCTCAAGAGACAATCTCGTTTCCTTGTTCTCTGCAATAATGTTTCTGAGTATTTAGCACAATATGTTCCAATTTGCTCCTAATTTTATCCTCCTTTTGGTCTTCCTGCCTTGTAGGTGTCCCCTGCCTGGGAATTGGCCCTGGATGCAAGGCGATTTTTCACAGAGACCACATTTGCTGGCACACCTGGGTGCACTCAGCAGCAAAGTGGCAGAGGGTCAAGTGTGAGTCTCTTGTAGGTTCCTCTGGAAACACTGGTCCTTAAATCGGGTCCTCTCCTGTGGATGGAGGAGCAGAAGCCTACCGTCCAGACCCCTCTCACTTCTGGCAGAACTGCAAGAAAGCAAATGAACAGGAAGAGGAAAAGGAAGGAAAAGCCAAGTGGCTGGGGACAGGGGACCTACATACGGTGTGTTGTAGGGACAAATCTGATGTGCAGACCACTGGGCTTCTAGAACCTGAAGGGAGCCGTTTCTGAAGATGTTTGGCTTTGAGGCTAATTAGTCCACAGGACTCTTTTTTGCCTGTTCATTAGAGTCTCATTGAAGAATCTACACAACGAGGGTAAAAAAACAGCCCCATGAAACCATACTAAACTCCTCCTGGGTGTAGCTGCCCACTCTGAAAACAGCAACAGGTGAATGCAGCTCTCTGTGAATAGCATCCTCCCAGCATAACATTAGATCACCTGATACTAATTAAGTCACAAACAGGCCCTCTGCCTGCCCGAGGCTTCCACCTGTTATTATCAGCTGCTGGGAAATAAACTAAATCCAGGTGAACAGTGATGCTTCTGTTGTGTTTAGCAGGGCGCTGAGATGAGCCGATTCTAAGTTGGAGAGAGCACTGCCCACTATTCCGCAATATAGGCATCACCAGAAAAAAGTCCATCTCGCTGCAGCTCATCAAATATTAATGAAGAGCTGGAACTACTTGCACTGACTTTAGCACAAATACACCAAAAATCCAACTGAAGCCCTATCTTCTACCACATATGATACAGAACGCTAATGCTTAGTAGCTAGTGGGTTTTTAGGGGGGGAGTTCTAAACCCTGCCTCTGTGCAAAACTGAGTTTTCAAAAATTTCTGTCTTTTGGTTTTATTGTCTGCATATTTTGGTTTGACTATTTTAAGAAAAAGCTGGTTCTTTGTTTTCTAGTAAGGGAAGTCAACTGGAAGCCGAGTAGTAACAAAAGCCTTTTCTGAATTATAATTACTTCCAGATGGATGCTTACACATGTCCTCATCTTTTAAAAAACCACTTAGGCATGTTACCATCTGTTTTTCAGTGACTTATAATGGAAATCTTTACACTTTTGTTTATATAGCTGTTGCCCAATGTGTAAGCCCCAGGAGAATTTAAGCCAGTGAAGCTTTTAAGACTGTTAATAGTAGCATCCTTCTCTTCTCTTTTGCTGTTACTAAATGAACATACTGTATAATTCAACTTACAGATGCCTTTGGGGAAGTATTAGAAATAATCAGAGTATGAGCTGAAGGAAATTATAAGTTATGTATGATTTTACTTGTTCTTTCTTAATACCAACCAACAATTAAGGAGCATTCTCTAACTGCTGACTGAAATCTTTATGACGGGCTTTCTTCATCGCAGGAAACCATGGCATTTCTCAAGAACATTGCAGAAGGGTGCATTCCCAATGATGACTTAGCCCAGGGACACTTCTGAGAGCTTTAATCACTTATTAAAATCTTTGTCCATGGGGCTGCTTTAGGGACCCCTCAAACCGCTAAAGAATGTGTCAGGCAGTCATTAACAGCGTGTGTGAGCTTCTGACGGCTTTTTAGTGTTTCCCAGAAAGGAACAGGCTCCCTAATGAGAATTTCTGAGCAATCATTGCAAATCATAGAAGAAACAGGGCAAATTGCTTACAACATGGAAAAATTAATGTATAAAAAGGAACTCACCATCTCCCAGGACAAAGCCACCCACCCTCTTGCTGCCTGTCTCTCAGTAAGCAGGGTTTCTATCTGTGCAGTTGTCCAAGAAAACTCCACTATCCTCAACCGCTCCCACCTCCAGCTCCTGAAAAGCAAAGGAAGCCAGTCTCCAGAATGGCCGCCAGGTCCATCCCTGTTCCCCTCAGCGTGCCACAGCCCTCGTTCACAGCTCTGGCCCGGTTATGACAGGCGTCTCCCAGCCAATCACTCTGCCTCCATTCTCGCCTCAGATGACTAGAAAAACAGGTAAAATTCTGGTAGAAACTGTGAGTGCATGACACATGCCCTTCCTCCTCTGTGGTCTCTCTTCTTTACTTCTCCTTCTGAACCCATGTTAGTGGTGGGCTTGGCAGGGAGCAGCTGGCTTTGGGGCGAGTGTGCTTCTGCTTGGAAATACCTTTCCTTGCGGAGAGTGGAGAAGGCAAGGCCCAGGGGCACAACAGGCTCCCTGACGCTGCTTGCTTAGGCACTGACTTGGGTTTGGAAAAAGGAAGGAGAGCGTTGGGTTGTCTGACAGAGGTCACCAGAGTTGGAAACCTGGCAAAAATCAGGAGCAGAAGCCAGGCAGGAATACAGTTTGCTTCTCGTGGTTTCTTGTGGGCTGTCTCCTCTTGGGAACCTAACTGCCCTGGAGTACAGATGTAGCCAAGATAAGATTAAAATTAATTCTGGGACTATGTAACTAGCATTCCAGATTGGTAAAAGTTGATACAATTTTCTAAACTGATATTTATTGTCTGGTAACAATTGTTGGAAGTCTCGTTGTCTACCATATTCAGAATATTAAAAAAAAAATAGTAAAACAGTGCAGTGCTTTTTTTCATGATGGTAGCAGTGTCTAGCATACAGTAGATACCTGAAATATTATATGTCAAGCAAAACATATATCCATATATGTACATACATACATATCTATATAAGTGTATATATGTGTGTATATATGTGCATAATATATGCATATATATGCATAATATTGATAACACACCTGCTTAATAAATTTACTTGTCCATTTTTATTTAAAGGAAATAAAATTAACTCTCAGTATATGAACTGATCCACCCGATTCCTCTATCAAAAGGATAAGAATCAATCTTTTTTTTTTATTTAAAAGCTTATCTTTTTCTTCATTTTCACAGCAGTATCCATAAGCTAATGGTATAATGATCCAGTGCAAACATCACAGCTATCAATACACAGGGAACAGCACCCCCACAGGGAACAGAGCCCCCACCCATACCCCCTGCCACATACGTACCAGGACAGCTAAAATAATGAAGGAAATGCCAAGTGACAGGAAGGATATGAGCAACCAGAATCCTCTTACATTGCTGATGGAAGTGTAAATTGGTGCGACCACTTTGGAACACTCGGAATGCACTATAACTGACCACATGCACACCTCTGATCCAGCCATTCCAGTCCTTGGTGTATGCTCCCTGGAAAAGTTGCACCAAAAACATGCATTAGGATGTTCCTGGATATTCTACACATAACAGCCTAAAACCACTCAAATGTTCATCAATAGTAGAATGGATAAATTGTGGTATTTTCACACAATGAAATATTACTCATCAATGAGAATGAATGATCTACAACTACCTCAACATGTGGATGAATCTTGCCAACAATGCTGGCAACCACCACTCTACATTCCATCCCTATGATTTTTTTTTAAAGAGATGGGGTCTTGCAATGTTGCCCAGGCTGCCCTTAAACTCCTGGGCTCAGGTGATCCTCCCACCTCAGCTTCCCAAGTAGCTGGGACTATAGGTGTGCGCCACTGTGCCCAGCTCTATCTCTGTAATTTTGACTACTCTAAGTATCTCACATAAGAAGAATCATGCAGTATTTGTCCTTTTGTGTCAGGCTTATTTGGGCTCAGTATAATGTCCTCAAGGTTCAACCATGTTGTAGCATGTGTCAAAATTTAAGAGGTGGGGCTTTTCAGAGAAGAAATGTTTTGGAAACGGCAACAGGCAACAAAGAGACACCTACCTTACTGCTAAGCTCTGAAGTAAGCCGTGGAATTTCAGTGGGAAAATGTCTCCGGCTACCAGGGCCATGGGGGAGGCAGTGTTTGCAAAGACCAGCCAGATCCCAGTGAGAGGTGACACGGAGAGGAACATTATGGGACGACTGTGAATGTCAGACCATGCTGCTGCTGGCAGCCTGCGGTGCAGAGAGCAAGTGTGACGCCATGAGGGGTGTGGGGGGTGTCCCATGGAGTCGGGGCTGGATCTGCATGTCCCCACGGTGACTGGGTCAGAAGTCCAGGTGGGCGTACCAGTTTACTTGGAGGAGTCTGCGAGCCTTTGGCTGGCCTTCCAGACCACAGCTGGTACCACAGACGCCGCGTCGGAAAACAGTGAGCACTCAGCCAAGAATGTCAAGACGCCCAGTGCCACACGGGAGAGAGCGTGGGGCGTCCGGCCAGGGGTGCCCTGCGGCCTGACCTCTGCCACGTGCAAGGTCCAGACCACATTACTGTGCCTTTCTAAGCCTCCTCCTCCGCATCTGTGTGATTACTAACAGCCTTGAGGCTCGTTAAGGGTATTAAATGCGAGAGAATGTACATGAAAGGCCTCTGAAAACTAAGTACTCCTCCAATGCATTATTACTCTTTACACTTAGTACTTGTTGATATTTAATGTGAAAACAGAATGAGCAACATGGGAAGACCTTATGTTTTAGGATCACAAACAAATTGGTCCTGGACCTGCGTGTCTGCATCCAGCAGGGGGTGAAACAGCAGGACCCACTTACCAGCCTCAGACATCAGGCGCCTCGACCATTCACAAACCCAGAAGCGACCCAGAATGCCTCTGAGGGCACGCACGCGGTGACGACAACAGCCTTGCAAAGGCGAGGATGGACAGCCGGAGGGGAGGGCGGTAAATTTGCCAGTTTGCCCGGCACAGCGCGTCTGCAGGCTGGGGAGGCTCGGGGAGCCCCCCGCAGGGCTGAGCAGCAGGGGTCTAGTCCGGGCCTCACTCTCCCACACTCCTCCACGGTCCAGCTTTGGGACCTCAGCGGTGAGGCCACCTCCCTGAGACTTGGTTTTGTCACCTGCCAATTGGAGGGGCAAGATGATCACTAAGTTTTTCCTCTCATTCTAAAATGCTGTCATTCGGTGCCACAACATGGCTGGCTGTGCAAACATGATGCTAAGCGGAAGAAGCCGGTTAAAAGGCCACGTCACACAGACCCAGCCACGTGGACAGTCCAGGACAGGCAAGTCAGAAGAAACAGCAAGTAGCTGAGTGGTTGCCAGAGGCTGGAGGAGAGAGGGGCTTGGTGGGCGACGGCCAAGGGGTGCTGGGTTTCTCCCTGTGGTGATGAACGTGTTCTCAAAACGACCGCGATGATGGTTACGCAGCTCTGTGAATATACTAAAAGCTGCTGAACCATACGCTTTAAATGCGTGCATTGTAAGGTTTGTGAACTGTATGTCACAAAATGGTTTTAAATGCTGGCATTTTAATCTGCTTGGGAGGCAGCACAGGGGACTGGAACACGTACCAAAAAGAATAGGATCTGCAGGATGCTCGTTCAGCTGTCACCAACTTGGTGACCTTGGTCACCTGCCTGCTCCAGGCTGCTGTTGGCTGAATCTTCCCCCATTCTGTTCCATAAAGTTATGATTCTGTGACTTAAAGCTGAGACATATCAGAAAAGGAAGGAAAATACACCCAACAAAGAAGAATAAAGACAGACCGAAGGTAGTGGGGCTAGCAGATGAGTGTGCTGTGGGGCAGTGACAAACACAGGTGGCACAGGCACTGTGGTGACAAGGAGACACAGCAGCGTCATGTGCTGCAGTCAGTGTGGGGCCCAGCAGCCTCACTGCAATGGGGGAAATGCTACATCACAGCCCAGGACAATGTGGAGATCCTAATATTTAGCAGAAATTTTCATGTGTGTATTTGCACAAAAAAATGTGCCACGAAAATACTGTCCCTGGACGTCATGTTACAACGGGAACTACGGATGAACATGCCAGTCCTGTCATGTAGCATTTCAGCATTTTTCTTAATAGACGTACATCGGTACCAAGATCAGGAACGCAAGCCCTTTCCCTGGTTAAAAGCACCTGCAGTGCTAGAGCGGCGGCCTAGAGAATTGTTGCGTTTGCAGTCTTCCCAGCATCCGCCTGTGGAAAAGGGGGGTCCCACAGTGCTTCTGGAGAAGCAGAAACGCATAAAGCTTAACTAATTACATTTCAGGTTTTATTTAACAGAGAAGACAGTGAATATGTACAATTAATGCCACATGAGCCCTCACTGTGTTTAATCTCATACATATTTCATTTCCATCTCTAGTCTTGAAATCTAAGAAATCTCGAGCCCACAGGGTATCGTGTGTTACGCGTGCTTCAATATAACCCTAAAAAATGTGAACTGAAATCTGGTGTGAATCTAAATCCTCTACAAATCCACACTTCTATTAAAGTGCCCGAAGTAATGATGAAAGCAACAGAGCAGTAAGAAGGAAGCCAGTTTCCTCTCTGGTTATGAAGCGGTACAAGGAA
The DNA here is from genome assembly GCA_963575035.1 of Avahi laniger. Lineage (NCBI taxonomy): Eukaryota > Metazoa > Chordata > Mammalia > Primates > Indriidae > Avahi > Avahi laniger. Next base: position 22,013 of record CAUYSK010040145.1, on the reverse strand, counting down.
TGCGGCCACCCAGGGGAAGCGGGGTCGAGTCCCTTCCCTGCTCCCTAACTGCCGTATGTGTTCCTAGGCACACTGAGCACCTTCGACACCAGGACGGGGGCTGGCGACACATGATAACCTCAGAGGCATTCCTGGAGGTGGTGCAGTTTCCTCCCCTAGAACATTCTCTAAATCAGCAGTGCAGAGGGGAACGCAAGGCCACTGTCGCCATCAACAGCACAGTCGCCTCTCTCCAGGCAGGGAAGTTGCAGCCAGGGGGAGACAGATCTTGACAGCGTCCACTCCAGGCCAGCCCCGGGAAGCTCTGTCCCTCGGCAGGGCGGGGACGCCTCCTGGCTGCTGCTGACCCCCTCGCCTGGCACCACCGGGAGCTACTGCTCTGCCTCCCCCTGGCTGCACTTATTGCAAGGATGTGGAAACAACCCAAGTGCCTGTCAATCCATGAGTGGATTATTAAAATTTGGCATATGTTTACAATGGAATATTACTCAATCATAAGAAACGACAGTGATCTAGCACCTCTTATACTTTCCTGGATTAAACTTAAGCCCATTATCCAAAGTGAGGCACCACAAGATCGGAAGAATGGGCTCTACTTGTACTCGCCATCAAATTGGTACTAACTGATCAGCACTAGGGAGATCACATGGCAGAAATACTCTCCAGGGATTAGGGGGATGGGGGGCAAATCCACAACTAAAGGACACGGGGAGCACTGTAGGAGGGAAGGGCATGCCTTTAACCCGCACTTGGATGAGGCAAAGACATAAAGTGTAACCATAATGTTTGTACCCTCACAATACCCTGAAATAAAAAAATAAAAAAATAAAGGAGAACTTTAAATTTAATTGCTGTTTAATTTAATCAGAAAAGTTTTTGTGGGTTTTGGTTGAGATTATTTTGAAATGTTACAGGATTCACCTAAGTTTAAACACATTCTACTAGTTTCAGGGAAATATTTGAGGCAGGTTTTTATTTTTTAATGATACTTTTTCTGCATTCTTTTACATTTTCATTGGGTTGTGAAGACAGTGTAGAAATATACAAATAAATAAATAAATCTGAAGTGCTTATTTTCTCTTCTTTGGACATCCTCACTTTGCTCAGGACACGTTAAGTGAACCTTGTGTATCTGAGTCAGGTTCTTGATTTGCCCTCTTCTTTATGCAAAGTTAGAGTTGCCTGTCTTTACAAGTTTAAAAAAAATGTCTTCCATAAAGAGTGCATTTTTCTATCTTTAAGCTCTTAGCCAAGCTTCCAAGAGCCAATGTTGTGCTCTTAAACTATCTATTTGCCTTACTGTACAATATTGAGAAAAATTCTGCATCGAATCAGATGGATTCATTGAACCTGACAGCATGTATCGTTCCCAGTATTCTTTGGCCTCGTAATTCTTGCAGCCCAGAACCTGAAAATGAATTGGCAAGAAAATTAATGAATGTTTTCTTGTCTGCCCTGGGGGACTGCATCACCATGTTGAAAATGGCATTTGAGGTATTAATTCTGTTAGACAGTTTCTTAAATAACTTAAATATACTTCTAAATGTGAGTTTACTAACTAGGGGTGTTCTATCTTGGTAGACTATACAGAAGTGATTTGTCAAGAAGAAAAGTAATGACAATTGATTTATTCTCTTTTCACTTTAAAGAGGATAACCATTATGATTAACTTAAACTATAGAGTGATAAGGGAGCAGCTGATATGATTCCAAAATTTAAACGAGGCAAAGCAAACAAAAAGGATACTGGAGTTAGGCAAGCCAAGGTGCAGTTCTCAGCCCCACCACTTGCCAGATGCATAATCTTGGGCAAATTCAATGACAGTGACCCACAGTGTCCTCATCTGAAAATGTGGAAGTGGTAATAATACAATAGTTACCTAAAAATTACACTCCTATAGTGCCAGGCAGTGAATGGCATGTTTGAAGATATCATATATATTCATATATGAAATGGGATTTATAAGCATGTTATATGAGAACTAGAACCTCATATTTGTCTATCTTTGTATAGGTTACCCCGCTCTTGCAATTTATGACTGAGCAATGCCAAACAGTATTTGGAGAAGAAGACACGTCCCTTTGTGGAGAATTTTTAGGGCCATGTGACACTATAGGAAATTCCCCAGGTACTGCCAATAATTGGATTGGTTTCGTGTGTGTGTATGTGTGAAAAATAGACATATGTCTGTGAAGATGCTGGGGCAATGGTTTTCCTGGAGACCCTGGCAGCTGAGGTGAAGGGAGCGGAGCCTCTGTCTTGGGTTGGTAGGGCCAGGCTTCTGATCCTTTCTTAAAAGGCCTGCTAATGGGTCTGGGCATGATAATATTTTGGTGGGGCTAACAAATGTATATGATGAGGTCACACCTTTCAAGAAATGATTGGTAGCAGCATGCTATGGTATGATGGTTTGAAACATTTTTTAAATAAAACTTTATGAGGAACCCTAATATATACAGTCCAATGTGCTATGGTTGAAACTGAAATAAAAAGCCCAGACGTAGTAGAGGCAGGCCTGTTTTTTTTTTTTCTTCCTCTCCCTCCTCTTACTGGTCCCTGAGACACTTTTCAGAACTCTAATGTGCTATGAGATGATTTGAAAACAACTCACAACATTTGGGGGTAGGGAGACACTGAATTCAAAGAAAAACAGTCTTCTAGAATATGAATTCCTATACCACCAGTTACTAGTTGTGTTTTCTTGGGCCAATTACTCTATGCCACTGAACATTATTATCTTCATTTATGAAATGTGGATAAAAATGTCTTTGTGGTTATTATAAATATTAAATAAGATATGGGTATTAAAGAACTTTGTAGAAGAAAAATTGATAAGGTTAGTGAATGGTTTCCCTAAGACTAGGTTAATTATGTATAACAACCAGCAATCCATGTTAGAAGGCAAAGTCTTGTTCAGAATGTAGGTATACCTGGCATTATTACTTCCTTCATAGTTTTCACCGTTTCTTGGCCTTATGACATGTTCATTACTTTGAGAAAATCTTACTGAAGAAAGACCATTCATCAGGACCTGAGATAAATCTAGGATACCCCAACTGGTGTTTCTTCTTTTATTCTGTACTAACATTTGACAAGATTGTAAAAGATTCTTTCTTTCTTAAGAGTGTGTTTAAGAAAGGAATTTGAATGTCCTACATGAAAATAAAACGGAACTAAGCCGCATAATTTGTTTCTAAGGCAGTATAGGCTGTATTTGTGCTCAGTAAAAGTGTTAATCATGGTTTGATTTTTTGACAGATATTTCTCACTTTGAACTGAGTGACTCCTCCTCAGTTAGAGCTTGGAAAGTGAGCTAAATGAGGATGTTTATGCCTCATTTACTCATGTGGCGAAGGACGTTGGGCAATGGAAAACAAGCATAGAATCTATGTCAACGGACATTGATAATCTTGACCCAGCTGAGGTGGAATACCTCTCGTCCCTGAGTGACTTCCTATTGGAGCATCCTAAATAGGAAGATGCTCAAATGGATGAGCCTCTTAAAGCCACGTCAGTGGATGTTACAGTGTGCACAAGTGTCCTGCAGCAGGATCCTGCCAAGGCCCTGTCTGGCACACCCGCCACCTGCCCACAGCTGCAAAAGCTGCAGCAAAAATGTGAGGCAAAACTGGTGCTGCCAAAAGCCCAGCATCTACTATCTGGATCCGTAGCCTTCCTAGCTCAGGGAGTTTTGTCAGAAAAAGCTGTGAAGTCCAACTGGGATGCTGTTCTGTGTGAAAAAGATGAGGACTGTCTGAAGCAGAATCAACCCCTCTGCGTGGGGTAGCCGTGATTCTCTTTATTCCTTTGTTTCTCTAGTTTTGGGGGAAGATTTTTGCCCTGTGACCTCAAGTCTCTGATAGATCTAATAAGAGATGTTGATATTCTATTTGCTCTGATTTTTCCTTCTTGGCAGCGTGGGAGTGATGCCTTCCAAGCTCTTTACATGTCAGAGCAAAAACTGGAACCTCGCTGGCCTAGTTTTACTGTGTATAAGTGTTGAAAAAGGAAAAATAAAAGTGCTCATATACAAATTGACAATCCTGCTTTATCCTTCCTATTTCGTAATAAAGCAAACCTAGAGGTATCCATAGGTACAAGGTTAATATTTCCCCTCTAAATTTTTCCTGTGTTAACATTAAAATATTTCTAAGTCATGTTGAAATGCACTTGAAAGCAAAATATTAAAACAATACAGATTTTGCAGATGTCCCCTTTGATTTTCTCTTTCTCTGACGGTTATATCTCCAAACAACGACTGATATGTATTCTTGCAGACCATTTTATATGTATTTCAGGTGTGTAATTTTTCATGTAGAAATCCATATACCTCTCTTCTTTGTTGACACAACATATTTCTGTTTTGTGTTTATGGAAAGATCACACTGCACCTCATATAATGCAAATTGTTTTCCTCATGAAAATGTGTGAAAGAGGATTTTATATTAATATGTAGAGATCAACCACATTTACTCTAAAAGCCAAGGTTTGGAGTACAGTAAGGCAAGAAAAGTACCTAGGGCACAAAATTTAAGGAGGCGCTAATTTTCTGGGCTGTGCATGTGTCCAGGTTTATACTAACCACAGCCCAGATGTCATTAATTTTACTGAATTGATGAATATTCTTCCAGGTTTCTTCTGACTGAGCAACTTTTAATGATTATTAAATATCCCCTTATGTCTTTTGCCTATTTTCTACTTATTGATATTTGGTTGTAAAATTTGTGGGAGTGCTTTGTAGTTTGTAATATTCACTTTTTTATATTAAACTTTTTATTTCAAAACAGATTGAAATTGATACTAAAGTTGGGAAGATAGTACAGAGATTTCTCATATGCCCCACACCATTTTTCCTATTATTAACATGTTAGCATCATACATTTCACAATTAAAGAACCAATATTGAAAATTATTAAGTAAAATTCACAAGTTGTTCCCTTAATGTTTACCTAATGTCATTTTTTTTGTTGTACCAGGATGCCATTTAAGATACCACATTACACTTAGTTGTCATATCTCCATAGGTGCCTCGTGGATGTGACAGTTTCTCAGACATTTCTTGTTTTTCATGAGCTTGACAGCTTTGTGGAGTATTGGTCACATATTTCCTAGATCAAGCCCTCGAATGGGATTTGTATGATGGCTTTCCTATAATTATACCGGGGTTATGGTTTGGGGATGATCATAGAGGTGAAATGCCCTTCTCATCACCTCGTATCAAGAGCACATACTGCCAATACAGGTCACAGTTGATGTTGATCTCCTGGCTGAGGTCATGTTTGTCAGGTTTGTGATATTCACTTTGTGATTGCGTAATGTTAAAGTTTTCTCTCACTCTGCCATTTTCTTGTTAAATTTAATAGTGCCTGCTTTAGCCTGGGTCCTATGAGAAGCATATGCCAAGGCACAATTAAACATGGAAGCATTTTACTAGGGGAAATGCCTGTGTGAGAGAAAAATGGGAATGTTGTCAGGACAGGCTGAGAGCTGGGGCCATGGACAATTAGCCTCCCTGTAGAATTCAGCACATTCTCAAGGCTATGGTCCACCCCTTGCTCTCTGCAGGCCTGGGCATCAGCATCTCCGTGGTTCCTGTGGGGCCTTCCTCCTAGGGGAAAATGCATAAGGGGGAGGTCAGTGGGAAGAACTACATCTCTGGCAATTGGTCTCTGGACCACAATCTGTATTTATCATTTTCTTCCTCCATGGTCCTCAGCTGTTACCTTAGCAGTTCCTAGTGGCTTACCTGATGGTGTAACCCAAGCCTTTATTTTGGGTGGTCTGAACCTTGATAATCATACCCTTACGCTAGCGATGCTGCACATGTCCATCACAGCTACAACAATACAAGGACAGGAGCCGCCCGAGTGGATCACCTGGATTCTACTTATATTTTCCCTTCCTCTCATTGTATAAAAGCAGTCCTAACTCCTCCTGTTGATCAAAGTCTCTGCCAAATGGTGATTCCCCTGCTTGCCTGTTTGCCCCTGGCATGATGAGTCCCAAATACCTGGTGGCAGCTACAGCTCGTAGTTTAACAAGAAATTTGCTGTGCCCCTTGGCAAATGTTGCCCCTTTGGCAATGAGGACCTCTGACCCTCTAGATGAAGGAAGAGAGAGGCAGACACAGAGAGAGACAAAGACAGAAAATGGGAGAGAGAGGCCGCTTCCTAGAAATAGGTAGCAGCAGACTTTAGCAGGAATATTAGAAGCAGATTTCTCTAGAACACCTTGGGTGAAGACTCTTCTCAAATTTTGAGCAGTCATATAAGTAGAGAAGGGAGCTTAATGCAAATAGTATTAAGTGTTCCACATAATAAACATTCTTTAGGAAATTGGACACTGAAACTAGAATTCCTGGGGAAATTATTGATAGCACTTTCAGTTTTGTTTCCAAGTTCACTGTACAGCCAACTGTATGTAACTCCTATTCTGTTGGACGGGATGTCACCACCTTCCGTGAATTCCTTTGTTGTCTTCATGAAGTCCCAGGGGAAGGACCCTGCCAAGTATATGTACATATGTGTTGTCAGTGAATGTCTTCTACCTGCCGATTATGGTAAAAGTATCTAAGAACCAATCTGGATAAAAACAGGTAAACAGCCCTGCTCCTAGAATGTACCTCAATCAGACTTAATATGGTCTGGTTATCCTTCCTTCCTTACAGGCATTCAGGTCATAATGCCTGTGCTCTCACTGACTTGCCACTAACATAAAATGATTACTGGAATCCACAGTCAGAATCTGCAGGGAGCGAGGGAGGAGGCAGGCATGCAAGAGAATAAATCTGTATTCATCACGTAAATGCCTTGTCCCCAGCCCTGTAGTTCTATGTTCTTGATGTGAGTGTTCCAACAAATCTGTGAGGTTGTTGTTGCTATGTTCCTTTCCCAGAAGGGGAAACTGAGGCTTAAAGAGTTTGAACGATTTGCTCGAGATGCCAGACTAAGGAGAGAGAGAAGCCAGAATCGCAACCGAGTTCTGTCCTACTCTAAGATACACAGTCTTTTTTAATGCGAGGTTTGTACAAACATCAGCAGATCCTAAGCCTTTGATCTCAGCTTCAAACCATGCTGAATATTTCCAAACTTCTGATAATAACCTTATTTTAAGACAGGCACCAACTATTACACAACAAGTACTCTGCACTGTTCACTAATACCTGTAAACACCTTTTGCGTATGGCAACGAACAAGCATATCCCACTCTCTGCACGGAGGCCTGATAGTCAGCTGTTCGCTTCTTCTGGATCTGCCACCTATGCCTGTAGAGCACTGGCATTACAATTATTTTAAGATTTCATTGCATTTCTGCCCTTCTTTTATATAAAATAGTAAACAATTCTAAAATAAAGAGAGTTAATTCTATTCATAACACAAATGAGACAAAGAGAAACATTAGCTGTGACTTTCAGCTTTCCAGGCTGAAATGCGTCTGATGCATGGCAGAGAGCTGATGGGAGTGGGTTCTTTCGAGGTGAAGAAAATGCTCTAAAACTGACTGTGATGATGCTTGCACATGTCTGTGGATTACAGAAAGCCACTGAATTTTACACTTCAGATGGCTGAATTGTATGGCATGTGCTTCATAGCTCAAGAAGCTGTTTCATGTATGGCTTTATGTGTGATGATTTTTGGTATATTCACAGAGTGCTGTACCTAGCACCACAGACAGTTGTATAACATTTTCCTCAGCTCAGAAAGAAACCCTGTACTGGTCAGCTATCGCCCCCCTAATCCCTAGCTGCAAGCAACCACTAATTTACTTTCTGTCACTGTACGTTTCCCTGGTCTGGACAATTCATGCAAATGGAGTCATACAATGTGTGTCTTTGTGTCTGGCTTCTTTGACTTAGCAGAATGTCTTCAGGATTCACCCATGTTGTAGCATGTGTCATATTCTGTCTACCTCACCTTAAATTTTTAATTCTATTATTTACAAGAAAATTAAATGTAGGAATTTCATTTGATGGCTGAATAATATTTCATATATTCCATTTTGCTTATTCCCCAATTCTTGGACATTTAGCTTGTTTCCACCATTTAGCTATTACAAATAATACTGTTCTAAACATTCATACACAGTTTTTTTGTGTGAACACGTTTATACTTCTCTTGGGTAAACACCTAGGAGCAGAGTGGCTGGGTCCTAGGGTTAGTCTGTGTTTAGTTATTTGAGGAACTGCCAGATTGTCCTCCTGAGCAGCTACATCACAAAAGAATTTCTGTTGTGTAACTTTTGTGTTTGTTTTAAGGACTTTAGTGATAGTAATGGCTATTGTTCTTTGATCATTTCTAGCAGATGTTCTGCTCAGGTAGGGTGGCCAGTTCTCTGGTTAGTCTCGGAAGATTCCCAGGACATAGGACTTTCAGTGCTAAACTCTGCATGGGCTCAGGCACACCGGCCAGGACTAGCCGGTCACCCCAGCTGAGTGCTGTGCACGCGATGCCGGGAGCCCTCACTTCAACTCAGGGAGGTCGGTTCTGTTCTCTCTTTCATTTTACAGATGCAGAGCACTGGGATCCGTGTTCGCATTGACTCTTCTAGCCCTGTGACAGATGCGGATGGCACAGACAAGTTCCTCCCTGCTACAAACACATCTCCAGTGAATTATACCCCATTAAGTTGATGTTTTGAAGTTTAAGGAAAAACCTATGACTCCCTCTTTTTTAAAAAAACCAATGCTTCTCACCTTTTTCCAGCTTTATTGAGGTATGATTGAGAAATAGAAATTGTATATATTTAAGGTGTATTACTCAATGTTTTGATATACCTATACATTGTGCAATGATCACCACAAAGAAGCTAACTAGCATACCCAGCACCTCACCTACTTACCAATAACTCCTCTTGTTGTAATACATAACCAAGTTTGAAAGAAGGAGATGGACACTCTTGGTGTCAGAGAGGAAGAGAGGAAACAGAACGAAGCAGTGAGAAGTGGGGGCTCTCATGCATAGGCACGAGGAGCTGAGGGCTGCACCTGACGCCCAGTAGGTAAGAGCTGTGGTCCACTGCTCATCGTCAACTACAAGTGCCAGGAAGCTGCCTCCTCTCCTGTGCTTTGCTAGAAGGGGAACAGTGATTGGTCCGGGCCATATGTGGAGGCAGGTGGATGGTGTCTGAGTCTGACTCCCTGCATGGTCCAACAACAGAAACCTGAAAAACACAAATGCAGGCCACGACCATGGACAGCCCCAGAGGCGGTGGCAGAAGGAAGCCCCAGATTGTTCTGTTCTAAAGCAACATTTTTACAACCAAGGCCCGCAGGACTGCCACAGAGAACTATGAGAGAGATGCAATGCCCAGAAACTGAATATTTATGCCATAATTGAAGATGCTAGAATGTTTCCAATTCTCTCAAAACAAAGGCCATTTATATGCATGTATTGGTCAACTTTTATAAAAATCAACTCTTGCACTTTTTTGAGAGTAGGATGTTTAATGCTGATAGTTTGCTCTTTTTTGTCCTCTATTCTCCCCAGTTGAGATTCTGTTATTTTAATTACTTAATAAACATTTCTCTCCATTCTTGTGACATGGCTGTGTTTTTGTCACTGTTGCCATCACTGTTTAATTTACCTTTGCTTTTTCATCCAGGTCTGAGGTAGGTATGGCCAACTGGGTGGCATCGGTCAGCAGCGCAGCAGGAAGGATTGACACCTGGTGTGCTGGGAGCTGCCACGGCGCTGCCCAGCTGGCTCTTCTGCTGAAAGCACCTCCTTTTTAAGAATGGTTCCAAGATCAGACAGACAAAAATCCTCCACTGTCCACCTCCCTAGGGCCCAGGCAACTCTCAAAACAAAATTTCTTTGTGCAAATGGCACATGAGATTCTGGCTCTGTCAGATGTGTTCTGAAACCATATTTTCATGGGAGAGGCTGTACTTTTTAGAATCTATGATCTCGGATGAAATGGAGCCACTGGGTTTGGGGCACAACAAAGCCTGCCATGAGACAGCAGGGGAAGGCACACCAGGAAAAGCCTGGCAGGACGACGAGGTGCTGTCTCGTGGCCACGTGGCCTTGGAGGAGAGTGGCGTGGGCGTCCACCACCAGCCTCTGCAAGGAGGCTTGTTCACAAACCAGCCTCCCAGGAGTCCATATCTATCTCCACCTTCCTTCTCTACAGGCACAGGAGGAATCAATTGTGGGCATTTCCCCCTTGATACAAAGTTGTCCTAAATAGGACTTTAAAAATGAAATTTGCTGAGCAGCTAGCTTAGGCTATTTTTAGAAAGGCATTTGGAATAGAACAATCTGAAGAAACGGAGAGGCCCATTTAATCTACTGACCAAAGCCTCAGGCCCTGTGAGAAACTCAGTGTACTGGAGATGGCTGAACCTGGGCTATACAGCCCCACTGCACCACTCAGGGAGGACCAGGTACTCTTCTGGGGAGACTGGAGTCCCTAGAAGTCACTGAGTCAACCTCCCTTTCCAGCCCCTAGGCCTTCCCTGACCACCCAGTCCAACACAGCACCTCCCTCAGCCTGTCTTTCCTGTCCCCTTCCCCTGCTTTGTTTCCTCATGGCAGTCATCACCACTAGATGTTATTGTACCCACTTGTGTTTATCTGGACATGACTGGAGCCCCACTGGAAGAGAAGCTCCACAATCCTGGCACTCTGGCGGCTTCATCTCTGTCTCCCCAGCACCGGTGTTGGGTCTGCACCCTAGTGTTATTTGTTCGATGCGTGGCACACAGTACTGCAGATCGTGTGCTGTTTCCTCCCCAGACAGAACTCAAGTTGGGCACCACCATGGACTGTGACGGGAGCCGTCTCCCATGACTAGCCTCTCCCTTCATCACTGCCCAGCCTAGCCCCACCAGGCCCTCTAAATGACCCCTCCCTTGCTACTCTTCCAGCAAAGGGAGGGCACCTTCAGGATGCCCCCCTCTCCCCAGACCCTGGACAATCCTCTTAATGTCTCTGTTCACATCAGCATGTTGGTGCCCTGACCAAGACAGTGGGTATTCCCTGGTTCCCAGAACTGGCCTGTCACAACTTTGTCTCTGTGCAAAGGCACTTAACTTGCTGGATCATGGACAGTGGCTCCAGTGGGAGCTGCATCTCTAGTCGTCTGAAGCTATCCACTGACATTCATGGCCACATTCTTTAAGATTGGTGGACTCATTCCACACCCACAATGTTCTGAAACATTGTGGGAGTCCATTCTCAGTGTGTGTTTGGTTTTTCAGGCATGTTTTAACAATACATGCTTTTAAAAGCCCAGGTTTTAGAATATTCCTCATTTTAAAATCAAAGTTTTGGCAACTTTATCCCATCTGCTGGCTAGTGAAAAAAACGATTGAGATTGGTAGACAAACCACTCCTCCCACCTTGCTCAGAGAAGTTGCTGTTCTAGGTGGCCCTGATTTAATTTCTTAGCAAATTAGATGCGATCTCTGTGTTTGTGTGTTTGTCTTTGTCTTGAGTTTATTTTATTGTAAAAATAATTAATGTACTTCACTTTTTGAGCAGTTTTAAGTTTACAGAAAAGTCAAGTGGAAAGTACAGAGTTCCCATAGATTCCCTCAACCACATCCCCCTCAATTTCTCCTACTGTTATCATCTTGCTTTGGCATTAGTGTGATACATTTTTTACAATTGATGAGCCAATATCGATATCTTATTATTAACTAAAATCCCTGGTTTACAGTTCACTCTTGGGGTTGTACATTATATGGTTTTCAGCAAATGTAGAATGGCATATATATGCCATACATTGTCATACAGAACAGGCTCACTGCCCTGAAAATCCCATGCCCCACTTTTTCATCCCTCTGGTTCCCAGAACCCCTGGCGACCAGTGATCTTTCTACTGTCTCCATAGATTTGCATTTCCCAAAATGCCATATAATTGGGATCATGCAGTATGTAGCCTTTTCAGATGGGCTTCCTTCACTTACTAATACACATTTAGGATCCCTCCATATCTTTTCATGGCTTGTTAGCTCATTTCTTTCTATCAGTGAATCATGTCCCATTGCAGGATATACCACAATTTGTTTATTCATTCAGCTATCGAAGGACACCTTGGCTGCTTCCTTCTCCTCAGTGCTGAGCTTTCAGCAACATGTGGAAACTTGGGCCACTGGGTAACAGACTGTATTTTTCAACACATTGACTTAGGAAAGAGATAAAAATTTTGAAAAAGTTTAAAAATGGTTCTGTACTCACACTATATACCTGGACAAAAATCAAACCTATGAGAGCTCTAAATGCGAAAAATAAAGCCAAAAATGTCTAGAGAAAAATATTTAGGGAATACAAGTATTCATAACAAAGTATAATATGACCACAGTCAAAAGACACACTGGGAAAATTATTTGCATATATCACAGAAATGGGCACACATTCCCAATGCTTGTATAAAACCACCGCGCTTCTTTGGCAAATAAAAAAAAAGCAAAAAACAAAAAAACTCCAAACCAAAAAAAACACAAACCTCCTGGGCAAAAAGTCCGCATACAACTGACAACTCAGAGTCGATTGCGGCCATTATGACCTCCGGCTACGCCAAGAATTCTGGGTAGTGCGGTCGGCTCAACCCCACATTTGGGGCGGGGGGACGGTGGTGTAGCTTCAGGTCTCCCCGAGGACTCTGGGTACTGTAGTCCAGTGAGGTGGACGCTTTGCCGAGGATTCTGGGTATTGTAGTCCTGGGACAGCGCCGAGGATTCTGGGTCGCTGTGCCCGCAATGTGGCGGTGGGGTGCACCGTCCGCAGCCTGTGATTTCATAGCCCGCGTTTGCCCTCAGTCTCCCCGGTGAGCAAGGCTCCTACGAGTCCCTCTCTCCAGAGTGTCCTTCCTGCCCGGGAAGGAGGGCGGGGAAAGACTGGGCCTGGGCTGTGTTGGGAGAGTGTTGGCGGAGCCTCAGCAATTGCTCGCGGGCCTCAGGTCCAGCGTTTGCGTTTTCTTGGGGAGAGGAGAGGAGACTCCGGACGCCGCTTTGCGAGGAGCAGTGGAGGTGCGGCTCGGCCAAGAGTCCCTGGTTGGGGGCATCACTAAGTCTCTGTGTCCCCTCATGGGTCGTGGGGTGCGTTTTGGACAGTAAATACTGAGGGTTTTATAGGGGTGCTGGGGGGTCGCTGCTTCTCCTCATATGGGGGTGGGTCGTAGGTGGTGTAAGGTTTTCGGTGGCGGAGAGACCGGTAGACATAAGTTATGGCCAAACAAGTGGCTTTATTAAGCGCTCCTGGGCGAGGTTCACAGGTCCTAAGGTCAGGGCCTGGGAAGTCGCTCCGCCCAGGACTGAGGCAGGGTTTTTATCTGTGGGGTGAAAAGGGGGTCTTGGAACATTCAGGTAGGATGTGGCGGTTTGAAGCCTGAGAGCTTTGCCTGCAGCAGCTGGGTAGAGCGGGAAGCCGAGTTCAGGGTGCTCAGCCAGCGGAGCTGTTTTTGCCAGTCATAACAGGATGCGGCCTGGCCTTGCCTGCAAGCCAACAGGGAAGGGCCCCGGCGCTGTCATTGCTGTGCCTGTGGGGGTCTTTTGGCCAGCCTTACAGGTGGCCCAGTGGATTTTGAGTGGGTTCTTTCAGCAGGAGGTGCAAGTGGAGTACCTTAGCAAATCTCCACAGGTAGTGGGGGGGGGGGGTTATGTCCCTGTGATTTAGGGGGCTGCGTGCAATTCGGCTCCCTCGAACTCTGCTGCCTCCGACGATGTTGTGGAAGGCGTCATTACGGGACCGCTGTCTTTTGGGTGTTTTGGGTAAAAGTCCTGGCTGAGTTGGGGCAGGCCCACCTTGTGACATCTTCCGCATATGGGGAGGATAGGCTAGGTCCGGACCTTGTTTCCTAGGAGCGTATTTTTTGAAACGTGGGTTAGTGGTTCGGTGTGGCAGGAGAGGGGACAGGGAGATCGGGTTGCTTTGGGATCTCAGACAGCCTTTCCACCGGATAGTACACGCATCTCTTTACCGTGGGAGCTGGGTGGTATGTGGGCAGCTGACGCTGCCATGCTGTGGCATGCATGTTATGTGATGGGTGCCCCCTGGGCAAAACCCTGCAGTTGGTTTGTGAAAATTACTTGTTGATGTTCTTTTGTTACTATTAACAAGGACAATTTAATTCTCAAAACGTGGATTACATGAATTGAAGTCAATAAATTTCATTTGTCTATTTATGTTTACCTTTAAATTAAACTTAAGTCTGACAAGTCAAGAAAAGCACTTTACCCTCATGAACTACTTTTCAAGTTTTCACTTATTTCTATGATTTTTCTTTTTTTTTTCTTTTTAAAAATAAAGATAGGCAATCACCTAGGCTGGTCTCAAACTCCTGGCCTCAAGCAATCCTCCTGCCTCACCCTCCCAAAGTACTGGCGTTACAGGTGTCACATTGCTTTTTACATTACTAATTTTCAACTTTTTCTGTTAGTTTTTTATTGATGTATGTTTTTAGGAAAAAGCATTCTACACCCACACACAGAACACAATAAAAAATTTTCGTTGAATTAAAAAGAATTGTTTTGTTTTCAAAGTTTTTATTCTGTTTTTTGAAATAAAACACTGTGGCCCCAAGAAAAAAATTCTTTCCTAGTGTGGCAGGCAATGTGTTAAACAAGAGGAGGTCCTACCCTGGGCCTGGGAATTTCCAAGGATGATTCTGAGGATCACACCCTATTTAGGTCCCTAGCACGCATCCTCCAATCCAATGCTCACCCTAGAGAGGGCTGTCTGTAGGCGAAAAGGAGGGCAGCCTGACCTAGGGTGGGATCTCTCTACCTATTGCCTTCTCTGCTCCAAGCCATGGTAATTTTTCTTTGCTTGTGTTTGACATCTTGTGCCCTGCATGGTCCTCTCTGGGGCTCAGAAGCTCAGCTGGTTCTCTTCGTGGGGAGCATTCCCCAGAACTGATGCACTCATTTGGGTCACTTCAGTCATTACCACAGCATTTCTTCTCTAGGGGTTGGTTTATTCAGGCTGCTGCATTCCTGGTGCGGACCAGATCCTGTGAAAATGACTCAATTAGCATTTACTGAGCAGTTATCCTGTTCTAGGGACTGAGCTGTACAGTCATTGCCATGTTCATCCCCTCAATGAACATGCAAGTAGGAACTGGAATCTCTATTTTACAGACTGAGTGGTGTGTTTTTAAGTTGAAATAATTTTTACTTCATGTGACATATCTGAGATCAAGTGCAGCAAGCTGGGATTTTGGGGGGTTGTTTCAATAATCAGCTTTTTTGAGGTATAATTTAGACAGTAAAATTCTCTAGTTTTAGGTTACAATGGATTAGTTTTGACAAATGTATACATTCAAATCTCGATGATCTAATCAATATAAGAATATTTTTTTGTCACCCCCAAATATAGGAGCTTTTTTTTATCTTTCAGAATTTTAATGAAATGTTAGCAGAGGAATTGATGTTTCAAGTTTGCCTCATGTTCATATCTAATTTATTGGTTACTAAATTAAACTACTTTATCCTGGTTCTTAATTTCTCTTCCTACGTGATAATGATTTCCACAGATGTTAACAGATGGCACAGGTGAGAACAAACAGTTTCTGTGTTCTCCACATATACCCTAGAAATGAAAGTTTTCTCTAGTTTCTTTCTCTTAATTATCTGAGGAGATGGTACTCAGTTCTTTTCAAATTTATAATGAAAAGTATTTACATAGTAACTAAAGTAGAGAGAATATATAATCAACCTTTCTTTTCTTTTCATCCAGCTTGACACTTTGTTATTCCTCTTTCATCCAACCCCCATCATCACCTGAGGCTTTCTGTTTTCCTGCTAGAGTATGGTAAAGCCAATCCAAGGCATCATTTCATCTGTAGATACTGCAGGATGCTTCTCTGACTGAGGTCTTTTTGTCGTTTTCCCTTTTAACATCACTACAGTATCATTATCACAATTCAACAAAATTAGCAATTTCATATTTCACCTATTACTCAATTTATGTAGAAATTTTCTGGGTCTCAGAAATGTTTCTTTACAGTTCAGATTCCATATTGAGGCTCATTAAGACCAGAAGCATGAGAGGAGAAACATCTAAAATTCAGCACAGTAGTGCTCTCTGTCCCTTTCACTTCTCTCACATCTTCTCTTTGTGACTTTGGTAAAGCCTGAAGCTTCTATACCTTGGCAAACTTCCCATTTGCTTGCTTACGTGCTGTCTTATTGATTTTGTCTTTACTCTATCTTTTCCTTCCCCTTCCCTTTTCTACCTACCAGCCTCTTCTCTGTATTCTACTTCCTCACTGTCTTTGGAACTCTGCCCGTGAAGACAAATAATGATCATGACAGTCACCTGATTGCCTTGCCCTAATTCTGCTCCAGCTATAATCAGGAATGTGGATTCTGAAATGGCAATGTGAGGAGCTATGTGGACTTTCTCTCCAGCAAAACACCGCAACTGGTAAATTATAAAATAACAGAAACAACCAGTTAAGTTCTGTAGAATTTGTTCTCAGACCACTCAGCAACTTAGAGAAACATTTATTCCAAAGAATCAACTGAGTTTGTGAGAACAGTGAGAGCCTGTGACATTTGAGCCACAAACCACTACCCCTGCCACACTGGTTAACTGACAGAAACTCCACCGTGGGTGGTGGAAATGACAAGATACTGCTCTCCCTTTTCCCAGTTCTCAGTCTATGGTGACAGTTTTTCCCTAAGAGGGGCAGGATGCCACTATTAACCCCTGTCCCCCACCAGCCCTGTGTTCCAGTAAGCATGGTTGAGAAGTTTGCACGTTTTGTTGTGAATCGCTTTGAATTTATCCTTCCTAGAGTTTGTTGAGTATACTGGGTTTGTAGATTCATGTTATTCAAATTTTGCAGTTTTGACCATTATTTCTTCAAAAAGCCTATCACCATCTTACTGTCTTCTCCTCTGGACACCCGTAATGTATATATAGGTCCAGTGATGATGCCCTGTAACTGTCTTGGCACTGTTCACTATTGTTCATTTTATTTTTCTTTCTGCTTAACAGTCTCTGTAATTTCAAATTTCTTTATGTTCACTGGTTCTTCCTTCTGCCTACTCCTCTAGTGAATTTTTCAATTCACTTACTGTGTTTTCAGGTCCAGGATTTTCATTTGGTTTCTTTTTGTAATTCCTGTTGTTGTTGATAGTTTTGTTCATACATAATTTTTCTGATTTCCTTTTGTTCTCTTTTCCATGCTTAGTTTTTTGAGCATATTAAAGACAGTTGTTCTGAAGTCTTTGTTTAGGGTGTCTGATGCATGTGTTTGTTGAAGGAACGTTTCTGCCACTTTTTCTTCCTATTGATGGGCCATGTCTTCCTGTTTCCTTGTAGGCCTTGTAGATTTTTCTTGTTACAAATTAGGCATTTGGGACAAAAACAGCCTTCTCTAGCAGTCTTTGCAGACTGGCTCTTTGCAAGGGAGATTTTTTGCTAATTACCTTGACATTGGTTCTGAGCCTGGAGATCAGCCTGAGGAAAGTTTCAGATGTTCTCAGGCCTTTTTGGAGCATGCATCTTGCTTGAGCTTATGTGTGGCTTTTTCTATTTTACCACATAGGCAGCTGCTTTTATTATTTTATGTTATGTTATTTTTTGAGACAGAGTTTCTGTCGCCAAGACTAGAGTGCAGCCACATCATCGTAGCTCACTGCATCTTCAAACTCATGGGCTCAAGTGATCCTCCAGCCTCAGCCTCCTGAGTAGCTGGGAATACAGGTGGGCAACACGACACCCAGGTAATTTTTCTATTTTTAGTAGAGACAGGGTCTTGCTCTTGCTCATGCTGGTCTCAAACTCCTGAGCTCAAGCAGTACTCCTCCTCTGCCTCCCAGAGTGCTAGCCACGATGCCCCGAAGCAGCTGCTTTTAACTGTTTATTTCCCTCAAAGAGTCTCTCTTCTGGGCCTTTGAAGGTCTGTTGTATGTCTCCACCGGTAATCTCTTGCCCTGGGCATCTGATCTTGAGTCTTATCTGCATCTTTCCCAAGCAGGAACCAGTCAGTGCTTTTCCCTACCTAAAATGTGAGTGAATCAACACAGAGAGCAATCCTCCAGGCCACCTCTGTAGATCTTGTAAGTAAGATCTGCTATGCTTTCTCAGGTTTGAAGGAAGGAATTGGAAACTGGGATGCTCCCTTAGAAGACCTTTTTCTATTTGCATTTATATTATATTCTGCACGTGTAATCTTTTGTTCCTGGTATCTGCCCACAAGTCTCCCTCCTCTTCACTGTGAGATTCCTCCATAAGACAGCACCTGGGCAGGTTAGAACATTGCATATAAGGTTTGTTTTGCTCCCTTAGAGTTCATTTCCAGAGAGGGAATTGAGCTGCCTCCTCTAGACCAAAATCATGCCATGGAGGAGCCAAGATGGCAGATGAGAAAAGCCGCCAGTCAGAATGTCTCTGCAAAAAAAACGAATTTTAGAAAAAAGAGAAAAAAATAAGCTAGCAGAGAAACATAGATCGGGTGAGGGTCAAAAGGAAAGGTGCCTGAAACTACAGGAGACTCCACAGGAGGACGTTGCGGAGGAGAAATGGAAGGAGAAAGGTCCCAAGAGGCTTGGAGACCAGCGACAAGGGTAGGTGGAGCAGATAGCTTTCCTCTCCCTTGCATCTTGGACTGTTGGTGGCCTCCTGAGTGGCTGCAGAGACCTGCCTACACCAGCCCAGAGATGGCTGCCGCCAGTGAGCAGTGGCCTCTTGTGGACTCAGCGCTGGGCTCCTAGCCCCCTCGGGGCACCTCCCCAGGTGCAGACCCGAGCCTATCGGCAGACACCATATTGCTCCATTCTCTCCTTCCCCCTCCCTACCTGTGGGTGCCCAGAGAGACAATTTAACCATCACACGGAGGCATCTCCAAGGAATGGGACCTTTCCTTTTGGGGCTCTACAGCAGACTGAGGGGTACTCAGACTGCGAGTTCCCTACCCGCCAGTCTTCCCACATGCTACTTGCCCACGGACTCCAGGAGAGTGGGGCAAATCCCGAGGTGGAAATCGATCCAGCTTGGGCACCCTGTAGGTGATTCCAGATCAGCATCCCTCCCCCTGGCAGAGTCAAGGATTGATCTCTAGGGTCCAGGGAACAGGCCTTCAGACCAGACCCTGTATACCCAGGTCAGGGTCGCACTGCCCTGGGACACAGAAGAGAGATCTGTGAAAGAGCCTACTGAGGAGTGTGTGCCTTCAGGGGCAGATCAGCATGCCGGAGTGGCAACCCTCCTCCAAAAAGAAGGCTTTGCAGCCAGCTCAGGCTACGATCCTGGGTAGGGAACCTCCCCGCCCACGTCACAGCCAGGGGAGATCTATCGGCCTGAGATTCCACTTGCTGGCAGAGGCCTGGGAGAGGCCACAGAGAGGGGGAGAGTGGAGGGGAGCGACACCTGCTCCAGAGTGTGGGTCTTGGACAGCCCCACCCCCCCAAGCCCAGACTTTCAGCTGAGTGGAACCATTTCAGCCCCTCCCAACAGCTTTGCACAGAAACAAAGAACAGACCTTTGACCCCTGCTAACAGTAGTTGTGGAGCCTGAGGGAAGGCTTACCCAACCCAGCCCCACCGAGACTCACTCCCCTCACTGAAGTGGAGAATAAGGACACACCTGGAAATCCCAGGGCCTCACCCACCACCTGAGGCAGAAGAGGGCCTGTCTAGAGTAATAAGCTACAGGACCCAAAAACAGCACTGCAGCTCGCTCCTCCCGGCAAGTGCCACCTACTGACAGGGAGGTCATTCTGCACACCCTTTTACTGCACCTAATGATTCATCATAAAGGGGGTGGTCGAATCTCACCCACAAACACCACCTACTGGCTCAGAGACTGAACAGAGCGTGTCATTATCCAAACTATAATCTAAAGGCAATAAGGAACAACTGATCCAGATGGGAAGGAACCAGCGAAAGACCTCTGGAAGTATGAAGACTCAAGCAGAAAGCACACCCCCAAAGAGGGACAACAGCTCCCCAACAATGGACATTAACCAGACTCAGAACACTAAAATGACAGAAGAATTTCAAACATGGATTGTAAGAAAACTGAATGATATGCAAGAAAAAAGGGATAACCAACACAAGGAAACAACAAAAAAAAAATCCAGGACTTGGAAGAAAAATTCACTAAAGAAATGGAAATATTAAAGAAAAATCAAACCGATCTCCTGGAAATGAAGGACTTATACAGGGAACTACAAAACACTGTGGAAAGCCTCAAGAACAGGGTAGATCAAACAGAAGAAAGAATTTCAGAGATTGAAGACAACTCCTTCCAATTAAATACGTCCGTCACAGAAATCAAGCAGAAAATTAAGAGAAAAGAAATAAGACTACAAGAACTGTGGGATTATGTGAAAAACTGAACCTGAGGGTGATAGGGGTTCCGGAAGGTGAAGAAGAAAACACTCAAGGGCTGGATAGGCTATTTGAAGAATTAATAGAGGAGAATTTTGCAGGCCTTGCTAAAAATCTAAATATACAGGTACAAGAAGCTCAACGGACCCCAGGGAGATTCAATGCAAATGGGAAGACACCACGTCACGCAGTCATCAGATTAACCAAAATCGCCACTAAAGAGGCCCTTCTACGAGCAGTAAGGTGAAAGAAATAAATATCATACAAAGGAAAGTCCATCAGAATAACTCCAGATTTCTCAACTGAAACCCTACAAGCAAAAAGAGACTGGGGCCCCATTCTCACTCTTCTGAAATAGAATAATGCCCAGCTAGAATCTTATACCCTGCAAAACTAAGTTTCATATATGAAGGAGAAATAAAGACATTCTCAGATAAGCAAAGACTGAGGGAATTCACCAAGACAAGACCAGCTCTCCAAGAAGTATTCAAAACAGAATTACACAATGATCAGCACAATAAACACTCTCGAATGTCAAACCACTCAAAAGTTAAAGATCAAAAATTTCACAATGGCTCAAGAGAGAAAACAAAGCAACAAAATGCAACCCAAAAGAATGAACAGTAATTCACCCCACTTATCGGTTCTCTCAAGAAATGTGAATGGTTTGAACTCCCCTCTCAAGAGACATAGGCTGGCCGAATGGATAAAAAAAAAAACAAGCCAAGCATCTTCTGTCTCCAGGAAATGCACCTAACCTGCAAGGATGCATTTAGACTCAAGGTAAAGGGGTGGAAATCAATATTTCAAGCAAATGAAAGCCAAAAGAAGGCTGGTATAGCAGTTTTGATCTCAGACAACTTGGTTTTTAAATCAACAAAAGTAATGAAGGACAAAGGGGGTCACTATATAATGGTGAAGGGTACAGTTCAACAAGAAGACATAACAATTCTAAATATGTATGCACCGAACTTAGGTACACCCAGATTCATAAAGCAAACTCTACTTGATCGAAACAAATTGATAGACAGCAATACCATAATAATTGGAGACTTCAACACCCCACTGACAGCACAGGACAGATCCTCCAAACAGAATGTTAACAAAGAAATAATGGACTTAAACAGAACTCTAGAACAAATGGGCCTGACTGACATTTACAGGACATTCTACCCAAAAACCACTGAATACACGTTCTTCTCATCAGCTCATGGAACATTCTCTAAGTTTGACCATATTCTAGGACACAAAGCATGTCTCAAAAAATTTTAAAAAATGGAAATCATACCATACTTCTTCTCAGATCACAGTGGAATAAAAACAAAAATCAACCCCAACAGACACTCTCATCTCTACACAAAGTCATGGAAATTAAACAACTTTCTGCTGAACGATTCCTTCATAAATGAGGAAGTAAAGATGGAAATCAAAAGATTCTTTGAACTAAATGACAAAGGTGACACAAGTTATCAGAATCTGTGGGACACAAGCAAAGCAGTCCTGAGAGGAAAGTTTATTTCCATAACTGCCTATATCCAAAAGTCAAAAAGATCACAAATAGACAACCTAATGAATCGACTCAAAGAACTGGAAAAAGAAGAACAGACCAACCCCAAAACCAGCAGAAGAAGGGAAATTAATAAGATCAAATCAGAGCTTAATGAAATTAACAACAGGGAAACTATACGAAAGATTAATAAAACAAAAAGTTGGTTCTTTGAAAAAAAAA